>JAAGNO010004295.1:0-16184 GCA_033439905.1 Ceryle rudis | reverse complement strand
AGAGTTTCCCAGTGTTGCAGTTCAAGCTTATATATTGCTAAAATGGCCCTATCTGGTTCTACTGTCAAAATCTACTGACTCCCAGATACAGTCTGAAAGTTAGCCCAGGCCAGGTAAATCCAGAAGAAGTTTGTGTGGCCAGCCTGTTTCAGAGAGGAAGAACTTCGTACGGAAGGGCAGCAGGCCTGCCAGCCTCAGCAACAGAGCTATCCCAGGCCATTTAGCAGCTCCTAGGACAGGCAGTTTGTTACACAAACAGTTTTGCTGCATTCTGAAGTCACAACTATTCTGGGACCTTACATTAGAGCAGAAAGAAAAAAAAATAAAATGGGTTTTACTTGGACACAATATAAATCTTCTGAGAAACCGACTCCAAAGAGAAGGGTCATTAAGACACTGTGGACCCCACCACAATACCACTACACTTCACTCAAGTATGTGGCTGTTGGACGTGTACATAGGGCTGGACTAGATGATCTTTAAATGTCCCTTCCAGCCCAGGCCATTCTATGCAGAATCACCCATTATAGTTAAGCTTTCAAGCCAAATTTGACTGCCTTAACAGAAGCTACTGTAAAGTTAAGCTCCTGTTAAAGCTGTCTTAGGAGACAAGAGTCACAAGTGCATCAGTTCAAGCCTTCTGCATTAACCATCTGCTATCCTCAAGGAATTACTCCATAATGACTGAATTACCGTGGCAACAATTTAAGTAACCACCTTAAATGTGCTTCAGAAACAGTCCTATAAAGGATAAACTGCTACAGCTGTTATTTACTGTTCAGCTGAAAGGAGAACACAAGTCAAAAAGAGCCAGCTTGTGGACATATAACCTCATTAATACCGAGGTCAAATACTACAGTTTTAGCTCTTTCTGACCAGCTGTTTTATCTTTGCCTCCTTATTTCTTGCCTCCACACCTTTTAAGCTGCATGCCCGGGCTTTCAGCAGCTTACATCTTGTTACAAGGCAAGATTTGGAAGAATTTTTCCTGCGTCAACTCACTGAGATAAAAAGCTCTCCGGTCGCTTCAGTAAGTGTGTATTTTGAGAACTCACAGGAAGAACACACTGGGTTTGCCTCAAGTAGACTAAAAAGCCTGAGTTAAGATTCAGCTGCTGAAGGTCTAGGTTTTAGTAGCAAAACATACTAGTGAGAATCCTGACAGAGAAGAGCACAGAACCCCTCACCACCACCTGTTGTCAAGAACCTTCAACAGAAGCAGCAGTTAGAAAGTTAAAGTACGTGCAGGAAAAGGAGGAAAAAAAAAAAATGTGGTCTGAAGTCCAATTAAAAAGCACAGAGAAACCACACCATTGAATTATCTCTTCCAGACAATTGTGCTACAATGTGCAATACAGTATTTTTTTTCGGTGAAAATCATCAAGATAAAGGAGGCTGCAAAGTCCTTGAGGGTTCAGCACCTTACCAACATAACACGGTGCACAACACTAATATTCTGTAGTCGCAGCACTATGAAATGCAAGGCCTAATGTTGCATGTTGTCACTTGACACAAAAGCACTTGAATTCTTACCAAGGCAGTCACTTTCCCTGTTTCCCCCTCTCTCGCTGCTCCTAAGAGTTCTTCTTCCAGTTTCCTTTCTTGCGTCCTTTCCACTGCTATTTAAACAAAAGAAAAAACCCAAACCAACCCACAAACAAACTGTCAGGTAAGTCTCAAGCCAGTTCCAAGTACATATAAACTACAGCATTCTAGAAATTCTATCAAGACAAGCCTAGAGAAACAAGAGTTTCCAGTATTATTTATTTGGCGTTGGTATAAATGGAATATTTATAGAAAGAAAAAAGTCTGTGTCAGAGCAAAAATACGTTCAAGACATGTAGCAGTCGACAAGATCTGTGTGTCTACACATGCTCATAAATACATTTAAACACACCCAACTCCACTGAGTAGTCAAAGGGAGAACAGGGAACCTACACACCACCTCCCTGTGTTCTTTTCAGGATTTTTTTCTACTCATTCCTATCATCCTACAGAAAGGATATTCTGTAAAAATCCAGCAGGTGAGCAGTGGAAAGGACCGTTACCTGTGCACGTGAATGTACAATCAGAAGAGATCACTTTTCACATACACACTCTGTGTGGGGTATTGGACACAGAGCTTCAGCAGTGTTTAGGGCTATCACATCATAACACCAGGAAGCACCACAGTCCTTGAACTCTCCAAAACTATAAGCAATGAGCCTACGTAAGTGTTTGGGCACCATCTCCCTCACTTAATGCAGGAAATGAGGGGAAGGGGGTTTACCTTCCCCCCCCCCCCTTTTGACATAACCTCTAAGACTTAAAATCGATCCAAAGCTGGGTCACCTTTGCCAACTGTTCAGAATTTTGCTTTTTTGACACAAAGTCACTTACTAGTCTTGAGTTTTCCCTCTTCCAGTGAGGCTTTGGGTGCCATGTACCATTCAGAGCTGTAGCAAGGTCTACCCCAGCAGGACTGAAATAGGTACTTGGATAACACTGTTTGCATTCACGACACTTAATTCTCCCAGACAATTGCAAACACATCGGGGATTAAAAAAAACCCCAACAAACCAAACACTAAACCTGTCAGTACCGCAGACAAGAATGAAAAACTACTTATTTTTCTTTCTAATGACCAAGTTTAAGGAGAAAATTTAATTGAGCTCTGTAACTTGTAGAAAAAGAAAGTTTTAGAATGTACAAGTGTTGAAAAAAATAAAATAAATAAAACCAAGCAGACTATGAGCTATTAAAGTTACCTTCCAACATATTCCTGATGTCTTTATCATGAGTAACTTCTTTTGCAGTCTCTCCACTCCCATTGACAATAGAAGTATCAGCGTTATGCTGCAAGAGTAACATCACCACCTCCTGGAAAACAATTTGAAAACCACTGCTTATCTACCTCTGTAATGGCAAGGCCACGATCGAGCTTTCCAGCTACTGACATCCTGTAAGATGAGCTGTGTAACAGCTTCTTGCCACTGCTGGCTTATGACAGGAAGGGACTGGAGAGTGGGACAAACTGCAGCCTTCTCTCGTGTCAGTCAGGCTGAAGGAAGTAACAGGAAATTATTTCTAGCTGAAAAGAGCCCCACTCTGATTTTAAAGCTAATGCACTCTGTGTGAATGTTGAATTTGACAGACAAAATAGTAAGACTGGCTCTTTTGATAAGAGCCAAAGTAGTAACTCCTTCAGAAAGGCCAAGAGGTCATGCTGCTAGCTTAGGAATGATGGTGGCTTGTGAGAAACGATCAGAATAGTGTCACATTACAGGCCGATAAAGAGGTCTGTAGTTCTACTTTCTATGAAGAAACAGCACTTCCAGAAACCAAATGGCCCAGTGCATCCTCATTTATTATTATTTATTCTTCCCCCCCTCCAGAAGCCACTAAGATTAAAACAATGTGGTTTCTCTCTACGTAAATATGCAGTTAGTTAGGAGGACCAATCCCTACTCCTTTTACTGTGTGCAGCATACCAGGCACAAAGACAAATTAATCCGTTGTACTTTAGTAGAAGATGAGAGATCTGAACGCTGGTTTCCACAGGGTAATTAGCACCTGCAGCTAGAGGTAGTGCTGTGCTTCTGCATTTTCTCTGACATGCAGAAGCAGAACAGAAGCAACATCAGTTAAGTGTTGCTGATGCACAGTGCTACAGTGGATGACAGCTACTATTTCCTTCTCTGTCTGCCAGCAAAATCTTCACCAACAAAAAGCTAAAACCAGAGATATGACAAAATATACCAAGGAAAATCATGGATCAGTCTTCTCCTGTCTTCAAGAAAAGATATTTGTACCATGTTATTGTTTTGGACAGAGTTATACCAGCTAGGCAATGTGCCTAGTCCTTTTGAACACACTGTACCAAAACAGGTAAGTCATTTTTAGACACTGTAAAAACATCCTTTTGAAGTGATAAGATCACTAGTATTTCCTTAATAATTCTACAGCTGAGGCTTAAACAAAGCCAACATACTTTACCTTGCGTCCCGTGAAAGCTGCACGATGGAGTGGAGTGTCCCCCATGTCATTCAGCACATTCACATCGGCACCAGCCTAAACACCAAGACCACAAGACATCTGAATGTCCTTCAACAAGGACTACAGACCTACTGCCTCTGACTGAGGGGAAGGGGAGGACAGGACACTAACGTAGGCCTTGTGGCAAATCAGATCAGAACTGCAACACAGCCTTCCTGGAAACAACAAAGTGCGTGTGTACCGTTCATAACCAGCATTCTATAAACTGCTTCAAAAATTAAAAGCCTCCTGCATCTTTTCCAGGCACCTCCCTCACTTTAAACTTAATTTTCCATATACCTTCTTAACACAGGGGATGAGGGTGGTGGTGGGTTGTTTTTTGGTTTTGGGGTTTTTTTTGTTGGTTGGTTTTTGGTCTTTTTTCTTTTTTTTGGTGCCTTTGTTGCTTTGTTTCTGTTGTTATTGTTGGGTTTGTTGTTTTTTGGGTTTTTTGGGGCAGGGTAAGTGTGTGTGGGGGGGAAAACCAACAAACAACTTCATGAAAGAACTGTATTTGTACCGTATTACTTGTATACATATATTACAGATGTACACCAGTAGCACCAGCCTCCCAGTGCTCCTGGGTGAAAGTGGTGTTCTTTCTAGGCCCCTCTTGCCATTCTTTCACTTGAAGAGAAAACTTCCGTGTCAACACTGAAATGGTACCATCTGAAACTCAACCTTCCTTCTCCCTTTTTGTTTTTCCTCACTCTTGGTCTTGAATCTCTCCCTCTTGTCACACACTTTCTCCACCCCATACCTGCTATCTGAAAGGAAGCCTGCTTGCCACACTGCACGAGGCAATGTTCCAGGGACACAAGAAATCCTATCCTTCTCTAAGCATTTCTTCTACATCCCTTTACCTAACCTCTCAAAGGCTCAGAAAGAAGGCAGGACATATTTAACTTTATCACCTAAGTTTAGATCACACTATTTAGCCAGGTCACCACCGCCTGCCTGAAGTTAACTGATGAACCTGACTCTAGTTCCAGAGCTCTGCTTCTAATGTTTCCCACTCACTAGCTCTTTGAGCACAAAATCTAGGCACCAGGGCAGACACACTAACTTCCAGAGGTGCACAGTCTCCTTTATTATTAAACCTATTCTTTAAATAATACCCATTCAAGAGCCCTACTGGCAAAGAAGAAAGCACAAAGTGGCACGTACTCCTCCAACCTTCAAAGTGTCGACAAACGCATTAAGTGACAGAACTTTACCTTTTGCTTTAAGTAGCCCTCTTGGATTGAGAGCAGCATTAGCTACTGAGCAGGTATGTAGGCCAAAGCAGAAGTTGGAGATCTCAACTTTGTTTCCTGCTTTAGTCATGATTATAGCCAGTAGCCTTTATTCTGAATGAAATTCAAGTCTGAATGAGCTACCATTGTATCTGAGGCTGTTTAGCACGTTCCTGCCATCTACAGCAACATCTTTCAGACATGAACAGGGTGTAACACAGTTAGGGTTGGTTGAAGCTACCCTGAGAGCTGAGGGTAAAAAAAAAAATAAACTCTGTCAGAAACAACTGCAAATGCAGTGCAGATGTGGCTATGGAAGGTACAAATAGGTCAGCTTTGACAACAGACCTTCATCATTTCAAGGTTCATCACAAAGTTCATTATTTCAAAGATGTTAGAAATAATGAGTCTAACTATGTTAGCCTCCTGGAAAGAAACATACACAAATTACTCTGCAGATATTTCTATGTACAACATAGAATTAGATAGCACAGATTTAGTTATTTTCGGTTTGCACTTGAATTTGAAACACTTCAGCCTTTTCTCCAATTCAGTAAGTGAAATTACCTAAATTATAGACTTTATGTAGTTCAGGAAGCTAGATCAGGCCCTTGAAGCAATTTGCATTACTAGTATGTGGCTTCCCATATGCAGATATCCACTAAGCTGGAACAAGGCTGAAGCTTTCACAAGTGCATACCTATATACCATATATACACACCATAGGTCATCAGTTCCTACGGTCAGCTAGTCAGACAAACACACATACTTCAGAAGAAAGTTAAAGTGCTGGTAACTGTAAACACTGTTCAGAATAACAGCTCTATATTCTTGTACAGACTTGCAGTGTCACTGGTTTGGGTCCTTGCAAACTGGGCTGACCGTCATACCACAGCCGTTTCATTCCTCAGTTTTAAGCACCAGTTCTCTCTGTTATAAGCAGATAAACTGTAGGAGAGCTCTGACTCTCTACGAAGTCATCTTTCTTCTACAACAAAAACTTGAATAAATACTGCTTCTAGAATAGCAAAGAATTTTCTGCCTTACACACATTGGCAAGTAAAAATATACCTTCAGCAGATCCTCTACTACAACAGCGTGTCCAAAGTAGCAAGCGAGATGAAGAGGTGTCCAACCCATATTAGATTTACTTCTGCCTAAAACACAAAACAGGTAAATTAAGTTTTGGTCACACGATGCAAAAAAGATCTTGCCGTGTTTTTGGAGGTTGGCACGGTTGATCTTCCTCGCAGTAACAGAGGAGCAAGGAGACTGGGACCTTTGATACTGTTCACATCATCTGAATGACTCAATTGGGATGCAGTTAGATGCAGGTTAGATTCAAATCTACAAAACCTTTCTGAAAAGAGAAAGTCATGTAATCTGATGGAGAATAAAACTGTTGTTTTCATGGAATACCTTGTTCTTCAACAGTAGCAAGAGGCTTCAGTTACTTTCATTCACTGCCAAAACAGCACATGCAAGTACACGCTTTCTATTAAAAAACCCGTTTACCTGATTTTCTTCCCTGCATACAAATGAGAGGTAGGACAAACCAGAAGATGAAAACCAAAATGGGTGGGATGACCTAGCGTTTGTTAGGGGGTTTTGCTGTCTTGTGCTGGTGCTAATTGTTAATAAAGATAGCCTTACGAAGTATTGTGGTTTGAAGTCTCTGTGCACTCAAACTCGTGTGCAATCTACAGCTCTAAGCCTCTGCAGGAATGGTAAGTAGAGGCAGGAAGCAGGCACAGAAGTGACCATGCAGAGGAAACTGATTTATGCTTTAAAGAGCATTTAAAGCATGCCCTGGAGGACTGGCTGTACAAAGGGCATTCAAGAACTATCCTACAATCACTTCTTTAAAAGCAAGACATTAAAATATTAGAGATGAGTAAGTTAACAAGTTACTTTCCAATATTAGCACTCAACTGTATTAAGCAGAGCAGGTTTGTGCTTTGTTTTTACTAAGCAACAGACCCACAGCATTCCGAGTACCACCATAGCTTTTAGCTATCGTTTTGTATTTGGAAGCAAAATGAAAATAAGGCATTAGAAAAGGTTTTGAAATTACTGCCACCATTAAGTTTTCCCCTTTCATGTATCCTCAAGCATTGAGGCTTGGAACATGGACAGCATTAAGTCTGCCCTGAGGAGACAAGCCAATAGTACAAGAGAACTACTGGTCTGGCAAGTTCATCATTTTTTTTTTCTGCTCTCCTATTACAGTTTAACATCAGAATGTGGTTCACAGCTGAAATATTTCCTCATTTCTTATGGTTGTTTCCAGCTAATCTTTCTGCCCTTTATCGGCTATTTCTTTTGTTATTTGATTCTCTTTTCCTCTCGACTTCTTCTGTTGTTCCAAGCCCAGATTTACTGTCTTTCTTTCATCAGTCTGGCTTGCGAGTTTCTGCCCCACGTGACTGGTGGGCTGAAGTACCAGACAAGATGAATCCTGCGTGGATCACTAACTCTGGGGCTGTGTATGTTGGGTAACATACTAAATGGACAACATTCATCCATCAGTTTAGTAGGGAAGAAGGTTCTTTCAAAGAACTCAAAAGAGGTCTGAGCTGCACTGAATTGATACAGTTAGCCCAAGACAGTCATTAGTTACAACAGTGCCAAGACAGTGCTGCTGCCATGCAATTCAGTCATGGAAAAGAAAAAAAAAAAAATCAGAAACCTGTCCAGATTTGTAGTTCTTATTGAATAAAGTGCCACAGGCACTTGTTCTACATCCACTCTGAATGTTTGCACTTCTGCTGTTAGCTGGCCAGTTACTTCTTGAGCTCAAGGTGCTTGTTACTTCTCTTCAAGTGACCACAAGAGTTTGCACTTCTTTAAAATTATTATTTTAAATGAGGAAATCATTACACTGAGAAGAATGTAAGGATAAGAAAGCAGAATAAACACAATAACAAAAAAATAATTCCCCTACCCCTCCCACCCAGTTCTTCGCTTTGATTCCAGTCAACTCAAATAGTAACACTCGAGACTTAAGTTGAGAGAATGAAGACAAAGGACAGGGTCATTTGCTGGCTGTGGTCTGCTAGGCCACTGTGCAGTCACTCAAATGTGTATTCTGCCATAACACACTATTGACCATTGACCTTATTTTACAGTTTTCTTACTTGGCAAAGTCCTAGATATTCCATTTTCTTATATTTAAGGAGAATAAGCCAACATAGACGGCCTTAGAAAGCACGATCGCTTTGGATGAACCCCAGGTTTAGAGCTGGTTTAATGTGGATACCTTCTTTTGAAGTCAGAGGGGTGAAAAAACTGGAAATGGAAGTTCACACCATTTGGCTGGATTCTCATCAAGCAGGTCTTCCTTATCTGCAGGTGATGACTGGCGAGAATCCAGTCACAACACAGCTTGTGAATCTGGAGCACAGCCTCAGATACAAGCTCAGCCTTGGAAAGACAAGACAGGTTCTACAGGATACTGAAAGCAGGCTTTGACACCCGGGCACATTGATGTGTGGACTTATGTCTCCCAGGGCACACTCCGGGGAAGTTTACCTCCAGTACAGTCTCCCATTTGCTCCCAGGGATAAAAACACCTGGGGATATAAGTACTTTATCCCCAGCCAAGTGTCATAGCCACACGAGACACAAGCCCTGAAAGAACTGCTGCAGCATTGAAGACATTCCCCGTACCCTGACTTTCTAGGAACATCTGACTATACAGACTGTAACGACAGAAGGCCAAGAGGCTGTAAGAAGAGAAGGAAGATTTGAGGGTAGCAAAAAGTCAGTTACAGTCTACAGCCTGCACTTTAGTTAATCACCGTGTGGTTACGCAATTACTATCTGGTAGTACCAACTGATCAGGACTCGTAGCAAGACATAGCAGTTTTGCTAGCGTGGAGGCAGGGGTAGTTACACTACAGAGGCTGTTTGGCCTGAATTTGCCTTAGACTGTTTCCAGGGGAGAACCCTATGGGAGCAGAGTGACTGAAACAGACAGCATCTAACAAGTGACTGTGGAAGAGGAGATTAACTCTGAAGTCTCACACAACCAGAACAGTTCCCCCAGAGAACAGTTCAGTTACACTTGTGTGTCCTCCAGCACACAGATGAATCAGAACGTAGAAAGCAGAGATTTCCCTGTGTATGCATTCCGTATTAAGAATTGTTTAACCTAAAATATCACCAGCACACTCCTCCTAGCTTCCTATGCCTCCTATTAGCAAGCATGTATTAGCTGGCTGGCCACGTATTGCTAAACTGGAAGAGTAACAAACAGCTAAGAACCATCTTTCCCTTCATTAGCCAAGTCCCTTCTACACTGCAGACTTTCACAACACTAACACTTGACTTGGAGCAGGCGCACTGACCAGAGACCAGTTTGCTTGATGCAATGCAGGACTGCAGAGGATGCCATTTCGTCACGCTTTCTTGACTTTGGATAATGTTGAAGAACACACCTGAGCAGTTCTGCAGTACCTTCTAAGCACTTCATCAACTTCTTCATGGGTACTATTACATGAATTTTAAGATGCTTTTATTCCAGCCGCTTAAGTACTACACACAACATTATGAATATTTGCAGAGGACATACATGTGACCATGGAAGACTTCAGCTCCATCAAGATCTGTCTAGTTCTCCTTTAAATTATGAAGTCCCTCCCTGAAGATGAAGTAGCAAGGGTTTGCTGTTTACAGCTTGTTTTTTGGAGGTGACCACATCAACTATTGTGAAAACGCAGACATGGCTGAGTAGTCAAACAAAAGGATGAGTAAACTCATTATTAGGAGCAAGATAGTGCTTTTTAAAGGGACAGAGCTTGTTCAGATAACAGGGTTCCCTGCTCTTTAGGGTAAGGTGCTCCCTCTGACAAGGCTGGGAGGAGACAGTGCTGCAGGGGGAGAGGGGAGAGAGCAACTATCTTCTCAGTGCTGCTTAACAGTTAAATGCTGAACAAACAGCTGTGGGGAAAGAGTGGGATACACAGCAACTTTTTTTGAAGTAACCAGAAACAAACTCATGTAAATAAAGAGAAATATAAAGCTACTAAATGAATATAGAAATAGGGCAGCCTGCAACTGCTAGCAAGCTTCCAAATCCAGCCCAGGTTAGAAGCTGTAACGCTAGCAAGCAAGTTGCTTATAGCCATAACTATGTTAGCTTAGGCACGGGCAAATCTTTGATGTCAGCCAAGGATCCAGACATGGGTGACTGTCAGTTTTACCTGCTTTTTGCAAGTAACCCAATATGCTCCTAATGGTAAAAAGGACACATTTGTTCCAGTCATTGCTGCACGTGGCAAGAGCTGGAGCTACTCCTACTACACGATAATGAAACATGGGCCTAAAAAAAAAAGTTTAAAAAATAAAAATATAAAATATCACACCTAGTGGAGCACAAGTAAATGTCCTAACTTCTCTGCAGTCCTCTTTACCTCCCTGGCACCACAGGCTGTTTTGGTTAGCATTACAAAGCTCCAAAACTGGCACGAGCATGAACACAGGCAAAGGGAGGTGCCGATTCTTTGTTCTGTTGACATCTCCAGCTTCTGCAAATTACTCTGAGGTTTTCTGTATACTACAACTTTCTGTACTCCGCTTCTATGATCTCTCCTGTATGCAAGTATGGCCTTAAGTCACAGGATATAAGCAGCTGTTTAAGTGGCTTTTTATTACTCTATTTAACACTTCAAAGAAAGTAAGATTGTACTGTCAGAAAGTTTCACTATGTGTGACTTCAACAGTGAGCTTACAAGCATTTGAGGAAGGTTACTAACCTTTACAGTTGATATTAAAGCTTATTTCTCCTTTGTCCATGGTATCCAACAGCTGTTTAACTTCTTCAGCATTTCCATTTCTAGCATCATGGAGAAGTTGCTGTTCTGCTTCAGTACTCATCTCTAGTAAAGATATCAAAGAGCCAATTTTGCCATCTGTACATTGTAGCTTAATATTATGTCACTTTTCTCCTTTATTTAATACTAAGGCTGGTATAAAAAAAGATAATGATTTCCTTTGCGGAACACATTTCATGTGCTAACTGTTTTCAACAGTCCAGCACTCAGTCATGCCACTAAGAGACATTACAATGCCTTGCAGAAAGCAGTTAAATAACAGAATATCCATCTATTTTTGCTTCTCAGTTTTCTAGGTTCTAAGTGTGGCCTGGGAGTTGGAACTGTACGCTGCATACAAGGCAAGCTCTACCACAGGCATAACCAGTAAGCATTTACTTTTTCCTCATAAAGTTTTTCACCTTTACCCCTTAAGGTTTCCAAAGCAACAAGAAAAAAAAAAAAAGAAAAAGAATTATGTATGCCTATTAGCCTAAATATTTCTTCCGGATTAACTGAGAGTTGTTTTGATTGCCAGCCCTGGGAAACAGAATTTGTGTTCGTGTGGAAGTCCCAGATACCCATCAGTGACTGGTGCTGTCAGCTCTTGACTTCAGATACCTTACCCCCTCCAATCCTGACTTGAAGGGGAGTCATACGCTCTTTGCAGATTTGACCTTATCTTTAAGAAACACGATGGTACGATATAAAGAAGCTAACACACAACTGTAAAACATCGCTACCTAATTCTCACCTTACCCTTGCTCTTGAGCTGTAAAAAAAAAAAAAAAAGGTGTATTTACATCTTTCAAAACAAGGGCGAAACCAAATTCTATTAGCATAGCTATTTTTACAGCTCTCTACTAGACAGGGAGCCCGAGACCTTTAGGCAAGTGATACTGCTACTTACCACATCTCTTGCAGAATACTTAAGTGATCCACATGATTTTTTTTTTTTTTTTTAATTAAAATCTTTTTCTAAACTGACAGAATCACAACCTGAAGTCATTTTGCCTTTTGTTTTGTTTTTTTTTTAATGTTATTACAACAATAGATCCAGATGCAGCACATGAAAGAAACGATTTTAATGTCCTATTTAAATACACTGCTTTAAGAGGCATCAAAGAGCAATTTTAAAAGCAGCCTCAAAAGACTGTGCTGCTACAAACAACCATAAAAGAAGTTGTCCAAATTTAGCCTATCGAGTTTGGGGTCTTCACCTGGCACGCTAGGTTTACCGGGTCCTGCGGAATCTAGATTTCTCAAGTCAGCTAATGATTGCAAAGAACATTCCTGGCCTCACACAGTTAGTTTTCCTCTACTAGCAGAGGTTTGATTAGTACCACAAACTGTTTACACTCTGCAGGATTGGACTGGGGGTTTGACTGCATCACACACGCTCATAGCTCAGAGAGATCCAGGAAGCTCTGCGACTACTCTGAGAAGCTACTCAGCAAGAAAAGAGACAGGGAGAACACCTGGCAAGCAAGAAAAAGCCCGTGACAGTGGCAGACCTTGTAATATTCAAGAGAGCGACAGAAGCCTAGAGCAGGACAGGCTGCCAAAGCTCTATACACATAGAACAGAGTTTCTCAACCAGCAAAAGGAGAGAGGGAACCTCTTTTCAAAGAATTTGACAGAGACACTACTAAAAGCCCTTTCTAGCATCTTCCAGAAGAACAGACTGATCAGTCACCTGCAGTCTAACACAGACACAGGATACAGATGCCTTCTCCAGCACCGGTTAGTCAACACTTGTTTGTGTCTGCTTTTCAGTTCTACTAGAAAAACCAAAAAACCCAAATAAAAACACAAAACAAAACAGTACTAGTCCTTCTAGTAATCCTTCGAGCCCTGAAGCTACCTTCTCCTTTGAACAGGAATCTATCTACTTGTCTGAGGCAAGCCAGCAGAGTTTGTTGTTACTGGGGCAGGTATAATTATCCTCAGTGAATCAGTTCTGCCAGCGTCTAGAGAAAGATCAAAATCAAGCATGGTAATGTATTATCAGTCTATAATACTTTCACTGAAGCAGAGTGATACAGTTTTGGGGGTGGGGGGACACACGACACAATGCAGCAGTGAGAACCATACAGACAGAAACAAAGGGGATACTTAGAGCTGATTGTGGTAGCCTACCCATCAGGGATGGAAAACAAAAAGCAAGCAGCTCATCCTTCATTTTCACCTCCTCCCACACAATATTTCTTTAGCGATCTCTCAAACGTCTCAGATGAAAAACACACTCCTATCACCACCCTCTATCATTTGTCAACATCCCACATGCACAACAGGTACCAACAGCAATGCACTTTCAACACATTAAGAACCTGCAGTTTCTATTTGGTATTGATGAGAAGAAAAGACCGCTTGGGAAGGGAACCAAGAAGCTGATCCAAATGCACAACTCTTGTATGCAGCAAGGCCAGCTACATACAGGAGTAGAATCTTAAACAGCTTAAGACACCCAGGAAGCTGAATCATTGTGCAAAATTACTTGCATGATTTTGTTCCCTCCAAATAGTCACTAGGTTAAAAATCAATGATTTGTTTGCACTCTTACAGCAAATATTAGCACGCATGGGAATACAGCTAAGAGAGGTTTCTCTGCTTCACTAGTCCAGTCCCCAAAGACTCTGCTGTTCAGGCCAAACTTCCGATTTCAAACACACTTTGTAAGCTTGAAGCATGCAGTGATGCAGAAGAACGGCTGTCTGGCTATTTAGTCATGCCTAGAAGGATCGTTTGTGTGAAACTGTTCCTACAATTGGGGCTGGAAAGTGAATCTGCATGTGGTTACTCATCAGACAAGTGATACAGAACCTGAAGTTTTAGCTAACAAGTTAAATGAAGTGCTTAAATGAAGCTGGCAGCAAAGGGGCTCTTAACAGAACTTGGCATAATCTCGAAAATACTGTTTTAAGCAACGAGAATACTCTAAAATGGAGCTAAGCAACCACCAACAGAAGTTTGAGCGGCAGGTTTAGGGTATGGAAAGAAGTCAACACACAGGCACTCAAACACTACGTGCTTACAACTGTTCTCTGCAGACATGCACTCACCTGCAGACAGGAGTTTATTTGGTAACACCACCCACCACCAAGAGAGCTCCAAAATCCCCAGCCACCAGTTTTGAGGTACTGAGCCAGACCATCGGCACTAAGGTAGAAACTTAATAGCTTAGTTTGTATTCGTTAGCCATAATATACTACTAACAAGCTAATCTATACAAATTGTGCTGCCTACACGCAAAGCTACTAGCCACTTAAGAGAATGGACATCTGTTCAGTCAGTGGTGTTGCCATCATTACCTTATTCCGTTAATAAACTGGTATAAAGTGCCGTTCATAGTTATCTTTATGCCTTTTGCTGCTGAAAGGCTTGCAGGGTACACTCAACGGTGACTGGTATACCACAAGAAGACACCACCAAAGAGTGTTTAATGTCTCCTATACAGCTGAGATGTGACTGCAAGGCACTTCCATTGAACTTGTTACCACTTGACTGCTAACTTAATCTTATCCTTTAAGAAGATATAAAAAAAAAAATAGCACGGTGATGCTCTGCTTCTTCTACAAGACCTACAGCAGAGGGATCTCCTCACACTATTACAGCATCTGTCTTCAGAGAGGGGTTCTTTCTACACAGAGGAGAGCCCAGGTCACCTTTCTGCCCATCAAAAGGGGGTTCTGCAGGATATTTAACCAGGGAAGGCCACGCATATACAAACTAACTACTGATATACAAACTACACAACTGCTAGGAGAGAGTCCAAGCAAAAAGGTGGCTTTTCTCACAAAGCGCTCTCCCAGAACACAAGGCAGCACTACTGAAAAGACCCAGTTGCTTTCACTTTGATTTCCTCTCCTGCTACATACGCAGCCCCGAACAGCAACAATACACACGCTAACCAGAACATGGCTGGCTTTCACTTTGCTGCAGCTTGATAAGCACTTCAAGCAGTACTGGCAGTTGCCAACCCTAACGTTACGGCTCCGAGTCAGCAGCCGCTGGTTGCACAGGAAGCTTTCTAACTGTGACAAACAGTAAAGCTGGCAAAAAACACAGCACTGGCTACTGTTTCAAGGGATGTCCCTCTAGCAATGAAAACTAGATTCCTGTACGAAATGATGCTCCTTCCTCAGGAAGGCCTTTACACGTCCCAGCACGCACACATTATGATGGGACGCCTGTAAAGGAGGAGGACAAAATGCACCCAACCGCACTAACAGACAGAACCTGTCTACAAACCCACACAACGCACTGTGCTGACAGGAGTTGCTCCAAGAAGAGAAAGAGTTGCAGTACTAGAAGCACGAGTGATGTTATCTAAAAGTAGTTATTTTAACCTTCAGTTAAAGGGTTCTAGCAGTTAGAAGCTGCACGTGTTTCCGTGACACGGCCTCATGGTACTTCACCTGAGAGCTCCACCAATGTAAAAATCAAGCTACTGCTGCTGCAGTAACACGGTATCTGCTCAACACCATTGCCAAGGCAATAGCTGTTAAAACTAATCCTCGTTCTTAGCCACCTCCCGGCTGTTCTCTGCGCAGAGTTTAGTTCTGTTACATCAAAGACTTTCTTTCAGCCCAGGAGCTCTGAATAAGCTTACCGGAGCTAGTGCGAGATCTCACCGGATCAGCAGGCGAGCGCGGTTCCAAGCGCAGAACTTCAGCAGAACCTCTGGAAGTTCTCTAGGCAGAAGAATCAACCAGTTTGTTTCAGTACCGGTAATTAAACACTTTTTAAGGCCACGGGTTCATGCGTCACAGCAACCGCGCTTCCTACCTATGGGAAAGGTGCGCTCGGACCCGCGGTCGCGGATCCCTGCGACCTGGAGGCACCGGCCACCCGGCTACCGGGGGAAGAGGAGGAGGAGGAAGGGCCACCCGCGCACCGCAGCGGACCTTACGCCGCCTCCCGAAGGCCAGGGCCCCCCCAGGGCACCCCCCGCCCCCCTGGGCACCCCCCGACCCGCCCAGGGGGGCCGGGGGACGCCCCGTGTCCCCCACGGCTTGGGGGAGGGGGAGGAAAGCAGCATGAGGACTTATGAAACTAGTGAAGAATTTAATGCATTGAAATCTGTATGAAGAAGAAGAAATTAAGAGTCCTGGAACCCTAA
>JAAGNO010004294.1:0-26441 GCA_033439905.1 Ceryle rudis | reverse complement strand
TTAGAAAAGAGTGGATTTAGATTAGAAATAAGGAGGAAGTTCTTTACCATGAGAGTGGTGGAGCACTGGAACAGGTTCCCCAGGGAGATGTTTGAGGCCCCATCCCTGGAGACATTCAAAGTGGGGCTTGATGGAGCTCTGAGCAACCTGCTCTAGTTGAGAGATGGCCCTGCTCTCAGCGGGGGGGGTTGGACTAGATGACCTCTAGATGTCCCTTCCAACCCAGACATTTCTATGTTTCTATGATACTGTACTAGAAGAATAATGGACATGAGATATTAAACATCATAAAAGATATGCAGTGTACACTGTAGAGTGAATTGTATTTTAGTATAGTTTCTAATGTTTGTATTAAAACCCCTTGAAGTTCTATGTTGCTGAGTGCTAGTGATGGTTATGACTTTCTCTAAGTCTTATAGCCATCTATGTACACTAGCTCATTATAATTACTGCTTCAGGATATTTATGAGTGAGCATAAATATTTTAAAACATAATTTAGCATCTTTTATGTTTGCATTACCTGCTTCTTAGACACACTAATACCTTTTAATAAAGCTTTGCAATTCAAAATTATAGGACTTTCATGGAGAAGCCCTCAAAGCTCCTTACAAATTCCATTCACAAAACCCTGTGGATAAAGATTATCCTCATTGTAGAAGATCAGTAAATTAAGAAACAGGGTTTCAATAATCCGCTTAAGGTAACTGTAGAGTGCAACCCTCAGTTCTTAATTTTATCCCTTTTTCTATGATTTCCTTTCATATCTGCATTTGTTTTTCCTAATGGAATGCTCCAAATGGCAAGTGATGTTAATTCATAAAATCCATAGAGGTGAGTTTGAAAGAAGAACATTTGGTAAGACTGTGTATGCTTTTTAGTACAAAAAGATGAGGTTTCCAAAAAGTCTTTTTGACACGCATGGGCATTTCCTAACTGCTCCAGTCCTCTTTTCTTTCCTAGTTCTTTTATGAATAACTGATTTGACTTGTCTTTGACATAGGGTTCAACAGTGACATATCTGAACAGTGCGACACTGAGAAGTGCTGTGTCTTCCCCACTTGCAGCAGAGTGTCCCTTCAGGTGGTATTCAGAATTGTTTGAAGCTCTCTTATAGACACTTACCTGCAATTTCAATTGGTCCTTTTAGTTTTGCTTTTCTCCACTTGTTTAATAAAAAGAGGAAATACAGCCTGTCAGATGCGCCCTTGAGTAGTGATGTTTTCATGTTCAGACCTGCTCTGCTGCAGACCTAACTTCTTACAACTGTAGTTTAGGCTAAGAACTGCTGTACCTTCACCGGTGCAGCTCCCTAGTATAATTGCTCTCCTTGTCTATGATGGGAGTCCACACTAGTCAGGCTATGTTAATGGACTGCAGTGAGTAAGGGTTACATTCCAGCCTAAACGTATTGGTTTAAGTCCCAGTTACATTTTGGTTTTTACTTGCTCTCCAGGTACAGGTCTCATGATTTTTTTTTTAACCTGCTAGCTACTATATAATTTCTTCTTGTCTTCTTTCTCCTCTCAGACAGTTATTCTTAATACAATTTTATTCCATTTACTAGCATGTCCCCCATTCTTTTCCATATCTGAGGAGAGAAACTCAAGAAGATTAAAGCCCAGCAATGTTTTACTGTCAATGAAAGTGGATTAGAGGATGGAATATCAATTTCTCTCTAAACTTACCATAGCACAATCACCATTCAGTAAAATTACTAGAGCTAAACCTTACGTACATGATTGGATGGGACATAATATGCTGACTATAACATATTCAGAAATGGTGCAGTAGCCATGCCCTGTATTATATGCTAAGATTACACAGAAATCCCAAGCATACCATTGGAGCTGTGGCCACTGTATTAATGTCCTAAAGTACTGCAACTTTAAGGTGTCCTCAAATAACTTGCAAAAACAGCCTAGAAAGAATAAAGATCAGATAGTGAAAAAATTTCTATTATGTAAGACATCAGTATTCTTTTAGTCTAGCCTTTTTTGTGGCTGAGCTGAAACAAAAGAATACATATTTCCAGAGAAAGGAAGTAAAACAACGGGTTGTAATGTAGAAACACATCAAGACTAAACGGTGCTTTTATTTTTTTAATTGGTAAAGCGTTGTACATGACTTTTTGTAGCTAATAACCCACATCCAGGAAATATCATGGCCTGAAAGACCTTTAGATTGTATATTTAAATACTGATGGATTTTTAAGCATAAGTTATTACTGAGTACTCTAAATCTTTATGGAAACACCTAAGAGCTTGATGCTCCTACTGTTGTTGCTGTTATTAGACAAAATGATCCAATATCTTTAGGGAACTCAGAAAAAAAAAATAGCATTATCTTCCAATACAAATCTTCTCAGAGATGGATTCTCTTACTTACGCTCCTGTATAGTAGTTCAGTCTCCAAATATTGATTCTAAAACCAATGGAAGGGTCATATGGCCCTGACTTGACAAAACACAGAAAAGCAGTTTAAACTACGTAGTTTGGTTTGCCATCTTCCAGTGAGGACTTCTGGTTACATGATCAGAAGAAGAATTCTATGTTTCCTCTGTTCCTGACCTCCCATACCATCATAATACCTCCCGTCCCCCATCCCGCCAAGTAAGGCATATTATAGTACTGGAGTGAACAGTGATAATGACTCTGGGATCCTCACAAGCTGCATCAGTCTTATAAGTTGTAGGGTTTTTTTTTCCTTTTTTTTCCAATTTCTCAGCACAGGAACACATTTAGTGATGTGATTTGGACCAGTAGAAAGTGTTCTGTTGATGATTAAAAGTAAAGAACAATGCTCAGTTGTCTATGTACCCTGACTCAGTAACTTGCTATATCTGTTCTTGACCTTGTAGGAACATGTGCAAGTCTGTCCTGAGAGAGTATATGCTCACTCTGATGTGCTGAACCGTACAGCATAGCAGGCTTTTAAATGGTATAATGAAAACACAGATTTTTGTTGGTAGCACTATACTTGGCAGAAAGGTAGAATTAGCATTTAGAAGATCTGAAAGAGAGAGACTGTATCTCTAGCAGGGGATTAAATTGTTTTGCAGAAGGCAAAAAAAAGAAAGGAAATATTTTCTTACATGAAAGAAAAAACTTGATTTGGTAAGGAGCTGAATATAGAGACAACCTAAGCTACACTAAACTTTTCTTATGTAATTCCTCCACCCTCTCAAATGAACTGTTTGAAAGCCCAATTAGTCTCTTAATAATCATGACTGTTATCTAGTGATGAATAAACCATCTGCAGAAAATATTGCAATCAGAGACACAGCTGTTACCATATGCTGAAATTTTCTTACATGACCTTGGTTGCTACAGTACCTACCAGCTGAAATAAGATGTGGAAATATTGCCAGCTTCAATTAGACTAGTAAGCTGTTCCTTTCCCAAGGCTGTTTAGGCACTTCAGCCATTGATATAAAACACAAAGCAAGGAGTTATTACAAATTTTGACTACCTAAGATGTAGAGATGAAATTCTGGAAAGAATTTCAGTTCATCATTATTAATGTGGCTAAAAATAGAAAACTCAAGTACTTGATTTCAAAAGATCCAATTATCTGTTGCTTCTAGAAATGGAATCTTAAGCCAGGGGTGCACAGGAAGAAGAAAGACCCTGGAAATGAGCTGCCTTGGGTTTATTTTGAACAAAGGCACAAAAGGAGATTTTTGGCAAAGAAGTCTGGCATGCTTTTCTTTATTCAACAGGTAGGAAGTATGTGACCTTGTTTACTGTTTGTCTACCACGAGGTCTATTTCTAGCAACCCAAGATATTTTAATAAAATTAATCCTTTAAAACCTTTCCAAATCTAGACTTTCAAACATGCATTTGTAATACGGAGGTGCCAGCTTAATTAGGTATGCCTTTGTCAAGTAGTAAACATTTTAATCTTTTGGAGATTTTATGTTAGCCTTTCTAATCTATATAACCCTTTCTATATTACACCAATATCAAAATGCCAAATCTTGATATAAATCTTAAAAAGTCTAATGAAACCACTGTAATTTCTTAGCCAAGGGAAATTATTTTGCCTTTTGATTGCTTAAATTATCCATTCAGTTTAATATAATGCAATAAAGCAATAAAAGAGATGGAAAGAATGAAGAGTGTGTGTTGAATTACAGTGACTCCAAGCATTCCAGACCTATTTTGTTTTACAGATTGCTCAGTGGCATTTTATTGTGTGATATCAGCATTTAAAACCCAGTTTCTTCAGTAATTTTTGTAGGATGACTACGTCACATGGCCTTTTTCTACACTCAGAAAGCTGTAACTAATTCTGTAAGGGGGTTCTGTGGTCAAGATAATTACTCTTTTGACTTATTTTCCATGGGCTTTCTCTAATATCTACTTAAAAAGTAATGTTTTGGTAAACAGTTCAATTACTGAAGTTATTCATTGCAATAGGGATACTAGAATAGCTCATGAGATGCCTGGTCATGATTTGTGGCTTTTCATTCCTTTTTCTACCTGCTAATAGTATCACCTGAAGTTAATAGGACTTTAAATGTATAACTACAACTATTCCCATGACCTGCAAACATTTTACTTCACTTTGGGGAAGAGGTGGTCTATACTGAGATGTGGTCCAGCTTTTCAGTAGGTAGGGTAGCCAGGAAAAAATAGAAGTAGCCAATCACAGAAATTGCCTGGCTTCTACCTCCACCACAAGCTCCTTTTTCATTCAGCACAATTGTAATTTGCTTCTTTTCCCCACCTACTCAATAAACTACCATTTTCTATTTCAGTACCTCTTTAAAGCTTGTTCCAAGTGTCACACTAAAAAACAAAAAATATTTGTGCCATTCCCAGACAAAGAACTCATTCACACAACTGTGATAACTGACCTATACTTTCCAGGTCTGTGCTCCAGGAACACACCAAAAGCACTGAAGCAGTCTGACCTAAGCACCTCCTTATGTGTCCTGCTAAACAGCCTCACATAACAGATAGCAAACAATTAACAGGATGTTGCTAATGATGTTTTATAGTAAGGCAAATCCTGATTTAGGGTGGACAATGGGAATTTTGCTACTGCCTTTACAAAAGCCAGGACTTTCCTCAATACAATTACAATGGAATTATTCTGTCACATACTTTAGAATGTTTGTAATTTTCACTAGTTCCTATGATTAAAATCTCAATGCATGAATCAGATTTTTTACAATGCAGTTAGAAGCATTTGTGTGTTTGTACATATGCCCATGTATAACCAAATGTACTGACATTGGAATATTAAGCAAGCCATAAATTAACCTTAAAGTGATATGAATTGGTAGTAATCTCTTCCTAAGACAGCAGAGTCAAACCACACTTACTTTGTAATTGCAGTTTGAGAACTTTGCAAAATCCACTTGTCCTGTTTCTTCTGCCTTTTCAGAAATCAATCCATGCCTTCCTCCATACAGCCAATAAACTTCTAAATCAGTAAGTACCTGACACAGCCTAAATTGACTTCCAATTAGAAGGGAAAACAGTTTTGTATAACTGATATGTATGTTCTAATGCTTTGAGGGAGGCACAAAGGAGGAAAAGTCCCAAACTAGTTTCTAGACATAGACTAGCTTTTGGCAGCCCTTGAGACACGGCTGTTTGGGTTGGCAGGGGAACAGCATCTGAGACTAGGAAGTCTTTTTCAGTCTTACAATTCTAATTGTGATTAGTGAATATGTGTTTATAGGTGACAATATTTTTTTAATGCTTTTACAGGTGTGTACCTTATCAAATTCCTTTCACCAATCTAACAGGAGAGGAAAAATAGCAAGATTGATCTACTTATAATTTAAAGAGTTAAGTCCCTCACCAGGTGTGGATGTCACTTATTTCAACAGACAGATCTATAACCCTTCAAACAGCCTGTAGTTTTTCAACAGACCATACATATTTTAAGTTGATAGGTGATTTATGATCTCTTACAACCAGTATCTGTTTGAAAAGTAGTACATTAGAAACTGAATCCAAGATGATATCAAGTGAGGAGCAGATTAGAAGGTAGAGATGGGAGATATAATTTTTTGCTTGTTTGTTTCACTAAAACTCTTTCATTGTCTTTCTTAATAGTGTGTTTCCATTGTGATGACACCCAATTGTTGACTGCCTCAACCTGGCATCTATACTGCTGCCTCAGCAATCTTTCCTATTTCACTGCTTCACAAATTTATTTCTGTGTGAAAAATTATTTCAAAAGTATGTTTGGGATCTATCTTATCTCTCTGCATATTCCCTCCAGTTCAACCATCTGTGCAAATTAATAATGTTGAAATGCTTATTAGGGCTTTTTCTCCCCCTTAACACTCTTGCATTTAGTGAATTCTCTCATAAATTGTGGTTCAAATGTTCAGACCACCTATATCACCTGGACCCAGGTCTAAGAAGAAACTTAGACATAGAACCATAGAATCATAGAATTGTTTGGATTGGAAAGACCTGTAAGATCATCGGACCCACTGTTAACCTAGCATTGCCAAGCCACCACTAAACTATATCACTAAGCACCACATACACGCATCTTTTAAATACCTCCAGGGATGGTGACTCAGATACTTCCCTGGGCAGCACTTTCAGTCAAGAAATTTTTCATAATGTCCAATCCATGTCCTTTTCTTGAGGCTAAACAACCCCAGTTCCCTCCACTACTCCTCAAAAGACTTTTTCTCTAAACCCTTCACCAGCTTTGATGCCCTTCTTTGGATGCATTCCAGCACCTCAATGTCTTTCTTACAGTGAGGGGCCCAAAATTGAACACGGTATATGAGGTGCAGCCTCACCAGTGTCAAGTACAGGGGGAGAATCATTTCACATGATCATGCTGAGGTTTGCACTTTTTCAAATAGGGATCTAAAACACCGGAAATTGAGTGAATGGGAGTTGCAATGTCAGTGTGTGACCTGGCAGACTGTATAAAACAGCATTTCAGGAAAAGGTAAAGCATTCTGCAGAAATGTCTCAAATCCTGTCTGTTTCATGGGCTTAGATCTCTCTTTGTAATCATAGGTTGGATGACACCATGAAATGCGTATTCACAGATCTCTGTTTTTTTAGGAATGTAGGAAGGCATGCAGAGATTTAGGCTGAGAGCCGTGAATATAAAAGAACCACTTTATGTGGTTCTATCCTCATAGGGAGCACTGCTGTCATCAGAGTTGAGTGTGGAGGTAGAGCAGCACTCACAGCTCCTGGGAGGGAGCTACAACATGGACATGTCCATTGGGGACATTCTCTGAAAAAGGATTAGGGGCTCAGAATCAGAGATTGGGGTGCAAGGGCCAGAGTCCATTACCCCCTTATATAAGAGCTCACAACATGGCTTCTTCATTCAAGGCTGGGACATCTGCTCAGACATGATAAACTCTGAGCAGCGCATTCATTTACTTTCTAAAACCATCTAGTGAAATCAAACTTGCAACACTTCACATTGTGAATAATTAAAGTTCAAGGAAAATGTGATCAAACTACCAGTTGTGTTGTGATGCCAGATGCTTGAAATAACCCTGAATCATTCCTCCCTTCTTCTTCCTCTGGCATTATTGTGGAGACGGAAAGAATGGATGGGTTCAGAGAAATGCTGTAGGAGAGATAGTATAGAAAAAGTAAGGATACTGCATTTATAATTGGTTTTATATTTGCATATAAACTGGTAATCCTAAGCAGTTCTGGGGAGAGCTAATGTAGTCACTGTCAGGCAATGAGAAAGATCTATTTAATTTTTCATAGAAAAATTTCTTTACAACAATTATTCATATATAAACCTAACACCTTAGACATTTTGGCCTAAAAACATACATCTTTTAGTTCCAGGTGCTGTAATTCTTGTTGACAGCCTGATTCTAAAGATCCAGTCTGTAGGCCAGTGTTTCTTATTTTCTTTGAATTGAATGACCATAAGGATGTTTTTAGGAAAAAAACCCCACAAACCGTCTCTACAGTATTCCCACAATTGTCTTCATTTACAAGCAACTAAAAATTAGGATAAAGTTTGAATGTTCATTTATTACAAAATGAAAGGAAATCTGTTTGCTTGGAAGTATGGAGAGTGTGTGGTTTCTTTCTAATTTCACAGACCAATGTATTAAACTCTACCAGTGATGCATGGAGCACAGTTTGAGAAACACAACCCAAAAGAACTATTTGAGATGCTGTTTTGGATGCAGATTGCATGATATCTTGGTTACTAGGATGACTCTCTACTGTATTATGCTGGAAATGTCCATGCTTGATCATTTGGCTGTTCACCCTGATGCTTCTGCTAGAAAGTGAGGAGTACCTGATAAGAAAATTGCTGCTGTTGCATACATGAAATTTGGCTATTAGCAGTCTTGAAGCTCAATAGACAACTGCAGTCAACACAGGGTAAGCTCTGAATTTTGGCAAGGCTCCCGTTGACAGTTTGGAGGACAGAGGTAGAGAGTCATATAGGAACCATGTGAGGGAGTGGAAAGATTTATTTCTCTCTTGCTACCCTGTCCAATGCTCTGAGTAAAAAAATGGCTCTTCATTGGAACATGAAACTAAGAAGTAGTGATAGAGTACCAGTGTAAAACCAAGAACTCAAAACAATTTCTATACATTTCTGAATCCACAGACCTTTAAAGTTTAGTTGTATTACAATATACAAAGAAAAGCATTTGACAGATGAAGAAACTCCTATGTTGAGCCTGGCAAAACTATTGTGTTGACACACTTTTTATTAAGGTTCTAAGGTTCAAATGCTACCCTCTTGGAAGAAAATGCTTCAGATAGCTTCCATGGCTCTCTTGTATTGTTTTCTTCTACACTGCTCATTCAGAAACTGTTAACTTTACAATTTCCCTTCCTTTGTTTAGGAAATAGATATCTGAAATCATCATCCTCAGCTTTGCTGTTTCAGTCTTGTCAATGAATCTCAATCAATTATATTTTCTGGATATACTGGTAATACACTAATGTTCATATTATTAGAACCTATTTAAAATCCTTAGGGCAGCTGTTTTACAATATATTTTCTTGAAAATAACTTTCAGCCTGAAAAGCAGGATTAATTAGCTTTGCAATGACCTACATAGATTGTTCAAAGTGCCTGACTGCTATCAGCCATCCAAGAAAAAAGCTAAGCAAATTTCACTTAGCTGATCTCGTTCAGGGGGCATGGGAAAAGAGACCAAATTATTTACAAGGGAAAAGAAATGCTAGAGACATCAATCAATCTATTGACATCGTCTGAAAACTCTTTTGTATTTATACTCAAGGAAAAATATATTAGAACCCAAGGGCCAAAGCAGTAGCAGAGGATCGTTGCCATTATGATCAACAGTAACTGCTGACAGTATTGGAAGATTATTTTACTGCTGCCTGTCTGTCAAAAAAAAAAAGCTAAACATGTCTTTTTAGTCTTTTTCTGGTCATAGATCACCTTTTATTTTTTTGGTCTGGTATTCTCCAAGCAGTTTGCAACTTTGTAACTATTTTGAAATGTAATCTTTTTTGCTGTATTTTTATGCTATGTTGTACACTGCATAGACACTTGACTGTGACTGAGGCTCTGCAATATTATTTGTATGGGAAGATGAATCAACCCAGTATATGCAATACATGTCCATTCTGCTACAGCAATGAACAATAATGGTAAAATTGCACAGTATGGAGATGGCAGGATATATGAGGAGAAGATACATTAAGTCTTTATATACATGGACTGGACTTTGATCTCATGCTGTATCACCCCAGAAAGAAAGCCTAGGCAGGGTCACACTAGAAGATCAACTGTCAGGGTGGCCTTCAGAGCTAATCAGTAACTAATATAAGGGCTGGGAGAATATGTCCTTCCATCACCTAGGTCAGCAGGGCTGATGTAGCTCCAAGAGGGACCAAGTAAAACCCATGAAGGAAGGAATTAGCTTCAAGTCAAACTGGATGCAAAGGTCTGAAAAGCCTGCACAAAGCAGTGGCCACAGGCAAAGCTCACAGGACAGACACCCCTTCAGAATTTTGTCTACATTATATTTTCCTCCTCAACTTTCTCCTCTCCACGTTGAAAAGTATCCCTCATACAGCAGCTTCTCTGTCCTCCTAGTCATTTTATTTGTTCTTCTCTGTACCTTCTCTTACTCCACTATGTCATTGATGAGATGCAAAGTCCAGAACTGTACACAATACTCAAAAAGTGATACAAAATGATGCTTTGCCTTGTCCTCAATTCTCCTTCCTAGTGATGCTTAACATTTTGTTTTGCTTTTTTTTCATACTTCTGCTACACTGAGATTTTTTCAGTGATGACTCCAAGAACTCCCTCCAGACTTGTAGATGCCTGTTCAGAGCTCAGCATCACATAAACATAGTTTAGACTGCTGTTCCTTTGATGCCTAACCTGATGTTTTCAGCACTGCTGAATTGAAAGCTGCCACTTCCAGCCTGCCCACTCATTCAGTTTAGTGAGGTCTTTCTGGGTTCTTCACTACCATTGGAGCATCTCATGACCTGAAAAAAGCTTAATATCAGCTGCAAAGTTGCCAATTTCCCTGAGCATTTCTTTCCCTATGTCATTGATGATGTTGTATGATACTAGTACCACTCATTTAGGGACTCTGTTTTTTCAGTCATCATAAACATTAAAAATGAGACCTATGAAGCGGCATGTAAGGTGGGCAATTTTAGTACAGCTAGATCAGAATATGGATATTTTATTTCATTCTTATTAAATCCAGCATGTATTTCCTATGTGCAGCAGTGAGAATTAGTACAGTACAGAATAGAAGACCTTTCTCCCCAGTGTTAAGAAGGCAAAGGCTCGTCTATCCAGAATGCAGAGATTTTGTAGTACATCTGCCTTTCTCCCTTGTGCAGTCTGCATAATTTGTTAGCATTATCGCTTCCAGGTCCTGAAGTTTTTTTCGATGATTGGAAGGTACTTACAGAGTGCAGAAGATGGGCTTTGTTTAGTGATTAAATCAGGAAAGAGAGTCCAGGTTAGGATGGACTCTGTCACCAAATTCTTCTTAATACTTTATCCTTTAATTTCACTGTACATAAAATGTTGCTAATGCTGTACCTCTTGGGGAAGTCGGAAAGCTTTGTTTGTGTTTCAGCACTGAATATAAAAATGGTATTAAGTTACAAAGTAAAATCATAACAGTAAACATTTCCCTAAGAAGCCAAGTCTAAACTGGATCCAAAATATTTCATCTCCCTTGAGTTCTGTGTTACATCTGTGATACCAGATACAAAAACCTTGGTAAAGCTTTTCTGAGTAAGTAAGAGGCAAGTTGAAAAGCAAGGCCAAAGAAGACACAAAAATTATCCAGCCAAATATACAGTCTGACTGAAACAACAAAGAGACTAGAAGTACTAAAAGTCTTAAGGGTGTTTTTTGCTACAGTTATAGGCACCCAACTTGGGCAACATCTTGAAAAGTTAGGTGCTTGGCCCATCAGGACATCAGAGCTTCTGTCCCATCTGTATCTACCTCCTTTATGGCTAAAGTCAACTTTGCCATCCCAAAAAAAGAGAAGGGAGTTGCCGAGAGAGTTGCTTTGAAGCACCAGGCCCAAGCTGTGTCTGAAAGGCACCAGAATTGGGATTCTGTATTAAACAGCATTAAGCAGTTGGGATTCAGAGCAGCAAACTTGTTTCTACAGGTAAGTAAAAAGAACAACCAGCCTTTGTACACCAGCTCTATTGCAGGAGGAACTAGGTTCTGGACTATGGCCAATTGATCCCATTTCAAAACTTATATGGGTGGGGGAGGTAATAATCATAGGAACAGCTATTTTTTTAGGAAGACTGAACACACGCAATGAAGTAAATAAGCACTGGCAGCAATTTATGCAAGCTGTGATCTCCCTATTCTTGCAAACCAGATTTGTAGATAAAGAAAAGCTTTTAATCAATGGCAGTACAAAATTTCCTCCTACTCAGTTTGTTACAGACTTGGAAAAACAACAGCTCAATCAGGTAAAACTCCTCTTGTTTTGGTGCAGAAGTACATCCCAGGACAAACTTGATTCCAGCTCCATTTTCCGCAGTAATAATTTAGAAGACTTGCAAAAGACTTTAGAAGTTCACCCAGGAAAGCTAAGCATTTCTGTAGAATGTGCTAAATTTCATAATAAGATGAGAGACAAGAAGAAACTGCAACTCTGTGTGGTAGGACAAAGGCTAACTGAATGTTGTTCGTTTGGAAATGTCCTAGAGGGCATGCTATAATATAAATTGTTTTATGGTATTAATAAGGAGAGAATTCAAAGGATGATTGTTGGCAGAGAAGAACTTAACCTGGCCCAAAACTTTGAAATTACCAAAAGTAATAGAAGCAGTACTGAAAAATTACAAGATCTGTGAGTATAACACAGAGACAATCAAACTGCTTCAGTAAACAAAATACAAAGCCAGTTGGAAGGAATTTGCTCTCCCGAGGGTTGTTTCAATGTGGAGGAGATCATTTTACATCAGGTTGTCAGCATAAAATGGCCCAATGTCCTAAATGCCAGGAGATGCAATGCTATGCCAGAAAATGCAATGGTGACTGTCAAGCAGCATATCAAATTTGGTACAAACTTCATGAAAACAGAGGGCAAGAAGGCGAATGGAGGAGGGTGAAAACGTTTAGTCCTGAGGGAAAGGTAGACCTTCTAATAGATAAAAAAATAAAAGCAAGCATTTAGACACTATAAGTAGACAGTCTAAAACAGTTCTAGAGATGTAAGCTGCAGAAATGAGTTAGTATCTACAACGCTGGCAAATGCCCTACCAAATGGAAGGTTGTCTGCTATCCTCTGCAAATATATGTCTCAGTGGTTTGAAGTCCAAGACAAAGTGTGGCAGTAAGCACTCCAAAGAACCAGAAGTTAGTATCTATTACTTTATGAGCAGAAGGGCATGTTTTTCAGATGTAGAACTGTTCCAGCTGTTTGTAGATTAACAGTGGGAAACAGACCAGGGGAGACCTTATGGCTCTCTACCCAAAAGGAGGTTGTAGCAAAGTGGATGTTGGTCTCTTCTCCCAAGTAACTAGTGATAGAATGAGAGGAAATGGCCTCAAGTTGTACCAGAATAGGTTTAGATTGGACAATATGAAAATTTTCTTCACTGAAAGAGTTGTCAAGCATTGGAACAGGCTGCCCAGGGGAGTGTCTCAGTCATCATCCCTGGAGGTATTTAAAAGACTGGATATGGTATTTAGTGACATGGTTTAGTGGGGGATGTGACAGTGCTGGGTTAACAGTTGGACTTGATGATCTTACAAGTCCTTTCCAACCTAACTGATTCTATGATTTCTTTGCTAATAGTATTCGTTTTATTTTGAACTTACATGGACTTTTTGCCTCTTGAACATTATCTGCCAGTGAGCTGTATAATGTAAATATTTAAGTTTGTGGAAAGTACTTTTAAAAACTACTTATTTCCATTGCTTTGATACTTCTGTGACTCCATGCTCCTATACAGAGGGAAAAGCTCATCAGTTTTCCTACTTATTACTTCAGTGTTCATGTTTTTATATATCTTTCCTTTCCAGCTAAAATGTACTTTTTTTGTTGCTGTTTGTCTGTGTGAAAGTTGTTCCAAACATTCAGGTATTCTTGTTATTCTCTATACCTTTCCTAGGTTTATTTTATCTTCATTAGTTCTAGTTCTATTGTACAGCATGACCAGATCTGAACACTGTATTCAAGATATGCAGCATTCACAGCAGCATATTGATACTTTGTCTGTTCTTAGCAATTCTCCAAAGTAGTACCTCTATCATGGAAGCCAATGCCAAGATCTCAGATTACTTTCCTCCTATGCTTTTGTTCTCATTAGGAGTTCCTGTTCTATCTTGATCATTTGTAAATCAGAGAAATTCTCTGGCAGATTACTCCTTTACAAGTTCCAAAAAATCTACAATTTTTACCAAGTTGCTCCTCAATTTTTAATTTTTTTTCCACCTTTGTTATTATTTGCTCTTTCTTTCCTAGAGTTTATGGTCTTTTCTATTTCCCACAACTGGATATGATTTCCACCTTTTTGGGATTGTGTCTTTTTAGAGCTACTTTACTCTTTCTTTTCACATTTTCATGAAGTTGAATATTTTTCTTTTTGTAGTTGGCTTTTCATTCAATGATTCTGTTCAATTAGCACTATTCATTAACTGTGATCCTCTGATGTGGTGGTTTTAAACATTGTCCGTGAAAGCTATAAAAAAAATGTCCTTCTAGCTGCTCCTTTTTAGCTCCCTTTTAACTAGTTTTCTCATGGTAATGTAGCTATATTTTAAAAAGAAAAATGCTGTTGTGCTGCATTTTCCTTTCCTATAATACAGTTTAACATACCTACATAAGAGCATATCACCACCATTTTGCAGTGTCCCTTCCATAGTTTTTTGTTGGTTGTTTTTTGGTTTTTTTTTTTTTTTTTAATGCAGATAAAAAATAATTACCTATAAAAAACAGGACTTCAAGAAGAACATTTTTCTTCAGAAACAAACTCATATCTGGGTAAAGACAAAGCCTACCTTTGCACAATAAGGAGGCAGGTTTCTTGGTATGGGACATACAGAAACAGTTCCTACTCTGTTCACATTCTTTTACACTGGGTTGACCTTAAGGAAAAAAAAAAAAGGCTCCATCTGCCTTAAAAAAGTAAAAATAAGCATGAAGATTGAAAGGCAGATGATGATTTCAGAGAACCACTGCTGCACCTAGATAGTAGCTAGTGAGAAGGAAGAGTCACAGTGCACCAGTATTTCTGATGTTGGTCAGGTATCCAGGTGAAACGACTGATGTAAATTATCTCAGTTGGAATGATTGAAATAGCTAACTGTAATTCTTTTGACTTGGAATAGGGGAGTTGGATACATTTACCTAAAACAGATCACCTGTACTTACTATTTAATTGTTGTAAAGGAGAAAAACTAGATATCTCACATTTCTGCAGTCTTTTCTAGACAATTCATTTTCTTCAAACATTCCCTTTAATTTGCAGTTCAATGGTACTAAAGTAAAATTATGTGGCATACTCCCTGTCCTGATTTGAGATTTGTCATGTAATATTATGTACTGAATTTTTGCCAAGCTCTCCTTATTTTACAGCCCCAAATAAGCCCTCAGGCTGCTATGAATACATATTGTCCATCACTCATGTGTTCTTCTTGAGTCCTCATTTTACCATATTGGAAAACACTGGTAACGAAGTCCATAAGTTTAAATAATGCCTGGGTGTAAACTGCAGGAGCACAAGTTTTTCACAATTTATATCATATACTCATTGTGTATTGTTTCTCCATATAATATGTTTCCTGACAATCTATGACTTCAGGGCCAAGACTAACTTGTTTTATGGCAGCAACTGAAGCATATAATTAAAATTAAAATCATAAGGCTTGCAGGGACTGTCTGTTTGGAAGGAAAAATAGACCAAGAGGTATTTGAAGATCACTGCAAATCCATACAAGGCACATCTGTGTTGGAGTAAATGCAGCAAGGAGCTTTTGCTAGTGATCTAAATAAGATCAGATATGAAGGACCTGTATCTTAATATTCTTGGTACTTGGAAACATAAACAGGGGAAAGAGTTAGTGTATAGTTTATACAATTTGAATGTTATTTAAAATATAGAATTGAAGTAAATTATAGAGTTCACAGGAAACTCAAGATTTTTTAGAAATCTCACATATATAAGATGCGATAATTACAGTGAAAACTTTGCTTTATCTATTACTAGATAACATCTTTCTATGATAACTGTTGGGTATTCATCTCATACGGTCAACAAAATAATGCCACATATCCTAAATCAGTTATGATATGCGCCCTAGCTAAGCAGGATGTAAAAATCTTAAAGGTGATCGGTCTCAGAACTTGCACATTTAAGTAATAATCAGCAAAACTTACAAGATTTACTAGAACTCAGATACCCAAGTGCAAAACAAACCCCATCTTTGCTACTAAAACTTCTGATGTTTGCATAAGTTTTACAATTCACCCTGCATACAGGATTGTACCTGTGAATATGCTGTATACCTTGGCACTGTATTTGAACTTTCTAGATCTCAGTCAGGCATTGGTAGAGAAACTGAAGGAAAAGTCCTCAGAAAAGGTCAGTTCAAACAGTATAATCAGAATATGCCTAATGTGCTGACTAGTTCCATTTCTCCAGAAAATGCAGTTCTGGCTACTATGTTCTTGTAAGATTGAGACACTTGTCCTTCAATATTACAATTCAGAGCATTTATTCAGGGGGAGAAAAAGTTGGGAGGAAGAGGGAATCAGAAAGAATATGAAGAATGATCAAAGGTGCAAATACAGTGTGGGTTAATGAGAAGACAGGTAGCAGCTCCAGTTAGCTAAGGGTGTTTTCAGATAACATCTGCCAGAGAAAAGAGTGAATTTGATCAAAGTCGTTAGTTGTTGCATGTACTTTCTTGTTTCTCTCAATATTATGCTGCTTGAATCACAGCTGGTAGAATGGGACCTGAAGTCTTACCTCTGAGAACAGTTTTAATGGGCAGTTTTCGTATTAAACAAACGTGTAGTTCACAAGACTAACCAGCAGAGAGCAACGCTATTTAAATTTGAGCTGAGCGTGATATATCTTGACAAACTAATTACTACATTACTGTGCATAAAACTGTATAATGCAGTATGTTAAATGTAAGGCTCTGTTACATTAGTCACAGCCAGTCACTGCCAATGCATTCCAATGTAATGTCTAACCCAGAAAAACATGTATGCAAATCATCTGAGTACTTGCTTGTAATTTGCATGATGTTGAGGGGTTCTTCTGAGGTTATGATGTATGGTGAGCTTGTAAAATTAAACGCATATGCACTTTTATTTCACACACAAAATTTAACTGCAATGCTTTAACAAAGAATTTGCACAATTAAGTGATTCCCTCTAGCCATCTGAAGTGATCATCTGGTTCAGAATGAACTCAGTTTGCACAAGGTATAGTGGGCAAATAAAAACCTTCTATTTTATCTACAAATTTTTCTATATCTTTTTGGTGGAAAATGTTTACCATCTCCTCCACATGGCTGCCCCTGAAGGTCCCAGTTTGGAATTACTGCAGACACTCTCGGTGCAGCCACAGGACAACAGCTATGAAAACTGCACATTTTAGGCTGAGGGTGTTGGTCAGGTGATCTCCTGAGCCCAGTCACCCTTAGAGATGCAGTGGGAATCTGCCCTTCAGTGAAGCTGTCAGTCTCACCAAAGACTTTTCTTGCCTGTCTCCATTTCTTCCAGATTTCTAAAGATATAGGGATCAGCTTAAAATCAAATCTTTAAGCTGTAAAAAGAAGGACAGAGTAACAGAGTTTTCCAGATGGTGTGAGACTCTGACATCATTCCTATCCCAGCCCACAAGGTTATACTGGAAGATGATGTGTCTGCTGAGGAGCATTAACATTTTCTAATGCTGCCAGTAAGCAGAGGATTTCTGCCATTCTCTGCCGGGGTGTGCATGGCAGACATTATTATATAGCTGTCTTGGAACAGTTTTCAATTTTATAGTAAGAGATATTGTAAGATGGCAGTGAAATCCCTGGCAAATATGAAATAGGTTCTGAAGGGATAATTCATACTCCAAGTCATATAATATCTCTAATATACTTTTCCCATATCCATTATTTTTCCACGGAGCCTCAAACAAAATGTTACAAAAAGGGATGGTCTATCCCTTTCAATTTCTTTAGGATGAAATTCGAAATTTTGTCTTTCTCTGAGTTCCAGAAAACAACAAACAGTATGGAAAAAAAGTGCTTAACCCACAGTGTAGTGTTCTATATACTTAGAAAGTTAACTGACATATTGAGCATCTTACAGTAACATAGTACATACTTTATGGTGAAGTAGAGATAGGCAACAAACTTTCCATGAAAATCTTTCTGGCTGGCCAAATGAAATTATTTGATCTGTTTCCACGCAGTTTCTCCCACAAAGTATTCTTGTAGTCTGGCTTGCAAAAAGGGATATTCACTGTAAATTTTAATTAAATATTGCTAAATGTTTCCAGAAAGTGAATTTGAAATTAACACAAAGACTTCATAGCAGCAGTCTGATCCAAGAAATTGTGCTCAGCTAGTAAGGGAAAAGGAACCGTAGCACGCGCCTAGGCAAAGTATTGGACCAGTTACAAATTAACAGAGTTCAAAATGAATAGTGTGCAGAAGATGTGGAGGTCAAGCACAGATCATTTTGGTTGGTTAGTCAGATTAATTTCCCAAATCATCTCAAAGTGTATGGAGATCTTTACAACACAAAAGCATGGAAATGTCACTGAGTAAATTATTGTTTCTAAAGATCCTCCAAGATTGCCTGTGCTCCCAAAAGTCACAGGCATGCATCACAGTGGAGAGGATGTAATATAAAGATTTAAAGCAAGAATACAAGACTTTCTGTTCTTAGAGCTATTGAGAAGTGTAACAGCACTGAGAGGAAGTAAAGTGGTACTAATTCCTCTGCGCCTTTATGGTCATCTTCTATTCTGCCTCTCCTAGTATGGTTGAACATTGAAAACCAGCTGAACTCAGGTATGTTTCCCCTCTGATCTAAAATGTAGCAGATGATGCTTGCAGTAAAAGGGTGAGTGAGAATGTTTTGAACATTTGCATTTATCAAATGGTTTAAAATGCAACAATTAACTGAAGTCTCAAAATGCCGGAAGCCTTCATACCTTGTGTATGCACAGTATAGAATACAATTAAAACAGCTTTCTCTTATAGTATCTGAATGTGACACATCTTAAGTTATTCACTTCATTTGGACAATATAGTCAGTCCACTTCTCTCATCACTAAATGCCACTGTCATTTGTGTCACTGATGCCCATGGAGGTGGAGGCTCATTGAGGAGATGACAAAGCTCCATCTGGAAGATAAGCCAAAAAGCAATATTGCTCAAGAACAGGTGTGAGGAAACTCTCAGAAGGAAAGGTCTTCTTGCCAGAGAAGTTACAGATCCCATTTGAAATGGAAAGATTAAGGAAAAGGGCTAAAAAAAAGAACATGATATAATGAATAGAGTGACTCTGTAAGGTTACTTGATGCTATCATATCCCTTATTCTTACTGGCACTCTGGCCAGCCAGATTTATCCTTCCCAATAACAAGGACTAAGGATAATGAAAAATGAATTGTCTCTATTCTACCTCATGAAATCTCTCCTCTTGTGTTTTTAATTCTCATTTTTCATAAGAGCATTATTCAAAGTAAGGAAACAGGCACAAGACAGGCTCAGGATTCACTTCTGTGCCACATGGTGAAGACCGCTTAGCACTCCCTCCTACTTGTGCCTGAACACAGCCTTGTCCCAGCTTGCTTGATATCTCTGTGATGTGTCTGCTTATAAGGTACAACTGCTACATGATCCAGCAGATTTAGTCTAGAGTGTATTTATTCCACCAGCACCTCTGGGACAAAAAAAAAATTAGGTTTGCATACAGAAAAAAGGCTCTCCAGCATTACAGCCTGAAGATTCTGTTTTGTGATAACACATACTTCCTACTAACCTGCATTATTGTGAGTTTCTCCTGTAACATTCAGCACAAATAGATACATGCCCTCAATGAGTACAGATGTGGCCTTAGATGAATTGTCTGTATGAGAGAGTGCATGTGGTACTAGGACATAAGAGTGGTCGTCTCTGCTCCCACCATTTCACAGTACACTTTATTTTCCCTGCAGTTATTTGCTGTGCCAGGATGACTGCAAAGCCTTAGAATGTAGGCATGTCTGTATCTTAGCAATACTATAGTATCAGCAGTTTTCACTAGAGATGTATGCTGGCCTTCCTGCTTCAGTAAATGGGTAGCAATTTACAAAAATTGTGATACTTCTGTTTCTCATATATTAACCTGTTACTGACTGGTACTTTTCATGGTTTTTATCTCCAACAGGATCTGAGGAACTGTATCTGAGGAAATTATTCTGATCCCAGCAGTCACATACAAGGGAGATCGTAGGTCATACCTCCCTGAGGGATCTGGCAAAAACTTGATTCAATCACTGTCTTCTCAGCAGCCCAGGTCAGCTGTGTCTGGAGCACTGGCTGGGTGGCTGAGGATGACAGCTCACCATTGGTGGCATCTTCTTCAAATGCTTTAAAAACCAGACTGATGTATTATCTATGTTATCCTATGGTATTAGGATACCTTTTTGCTATTGATGACTTTCCTGGCTTCCAGCTGGGATGAACTGGGGTATCCTAATGCAGAGCTGGAGGGAAGGACTGCTGTAGTATTCTTCTTTCCAGGCAAAGGCATGGATGGCACATCTTCTGTGAACACCTCAAAAAACGCTACTCATTTTCTCTCAATCCTGACCAGCCTGCAAAAGTACTGGATTTTTTTCTGGATAGTGCTATACCAACTCTTTCTAGTGTCTTGAGCCTCCCTTTGAAAGCCACCCATACCTTAAACAGAAGAGCCAACAACACCTAAAATTAGACATGTAAAGAAAAGCAAGCATACAACAGTACTATTAAGAATATTCTCCCAGCCTCCAGCAAGTTGTAAGCCGGGAGCTTACTGATCCTGTAGCATTGCTGTATAGCAGTAAATGGATTATTCTTCCATGAACTTTTCTAGAAAGCTTGCATATGCGTTTTTATGACTTGGGTAAGTCTCACCTTTACTTGGCCTTTTCTTAGCATCACTGCTGAACATAAGAAATACTTAATCATAATCACATCTTCCTCGTCAGCACATTTCTAAGTGCTAATATCTCTAAGTTCTAGGTAAGTGAAAGCTTTAGGAAATTTTCCCAGTTACACAATAGAGAGCTTTGAGCTGTGAGCTTTGATTTGGGAAAATCAATAGGTAAGTATCCATCATGTGAACACACATCTAGCAAATTAATGACCCCTGCATGCAGAAGAGATGCTAGGCACCAAATAGATCCATAGGTAGGTTAGAGGGTTAGTCTTCTGGAATCATGACTTTTTCAAGTTTCAAAATGGAAGGATCAATTTAAAAAGTGTTATTAACAATTGAACTAACCCCTCTTTTGGAGACTATCTTTAACAAGCATAAGAGTTATGAAAGCTTTCTTCAAAGGATGGCATAATCTTCAAAATTATCCCAGTAAGTACATTTCCAACAAGTTATTCTAACAGAGCTGCTAATCTATCATGTACATTTTATTAAAGATTTTCCTCTGGTATCATATCTGTTGGACTGCAAACTTGCCATGATATGTTGTGTCTTTACCTGTACTCTTTGACTGGAAGCCTCAGGATAAAAGGTATTATCCCTCTTACATCCCAAGTTCTTGAATGACAAGGATAAAAATACAGTTTGTAAGCTGATTATTGTTACATTATGCAGTTACTTTTGGAATAGTTGAAACCCCAAAACTCCAAGTTAGGTTAAGTTGAAATACCATTTGCTGAACATAAATTTCTAGATGTCTTCCCACAAAAGAAAGAGAAGCCACTTAATGTATTTGTTGAACAGAAAATGTGTCATTGCAAAGCCTATGAATTACATAGTGTTCTCCCTGAAAAACAGAATTGCATAATATGTTGTTTTACTACTGCACGTAGTAAAAAATCATTCTTAGGTCCCAAAGCCAGAAAAAACAACACATGAAAGGACAAACTGACTACAAGTTCACTGCTTTGGATATAAAAAGGTATCTGGCATGATGAAGTCGTTTTTAGTCCATGTGTTTTTCATTTGAATTGGTTCATGTAAGGTTCTTTCAAGAGGAGGAAAAAAATGCGATAAATCTCCTTAGGAATAAAGCTGTGCAAGCTTGGGAAACTTGCTGGGCAAGCCAGCTTCTTTTGTCTGCCAGATTCTAGGGGCACAAGAGCCTAATGAGAGCTTAATTAAAATTGATGTGAAAAAATTAAACACTTTAAAGTATTGTTTTGGGGCTTGCAAAGCTTATGCCAGTGAAAGTTGATCATTTTGTGGCTTTGGAATGTAGTTCAATTAATATTTTTTTCTTTTCATCTGCAAGCCTCTCTTACTATCTCTTGTCTTTCCATGTGAAAAGAAAAAAACTAGGAAAAATCCTGCTAGGAAAGGGCCCATTAATCTGTTTTCCTCAGTTTCCCTGAGTCCATGGGAGTGAATATTAAGTGTTCACGGCAGCATTTAGATGTTCTTCCCCTTTCAGGACCTTTTTCCACATGGTATTTTTCAGGCAAGCATGAATTCATTCTGTTTGAGCTCTGAGCATATGTGCATTCACTCTACGCATCCTTGGATAGAGCACGCTGCTGAGCACAAATTGATATTTTCTGTCTTTCAGCAGGGGCTTTAGTTTGGACTCTGCACTGTAAATGCAGTAACATGGCTTCCAGTTCAGGGCTGTCATACATCCAACTGGCTCAAGTCTTGGGCAGAGAAACTTGTATTCTGCCTGCAAAAGACTATGTAGACATACTCTGATGCTCATTCACACTGAGCTTGATCTGATGCCTGCTGGAAAAAATGATAGTCTTTATACTTCAGTAGGTTTTGAAATAATCTTTTTTCAATGCCTTGCATGAAGTATTTATCACTGAGAACTTCTAGGGACTTCAGTGGGCCTGAGGATGCCCGGTATCTAGAAGCATTAGTTTTTGCCATTTCAGTTCAGGCATCCCTTTCACACAAAAATCAACACTCTTGTTCCAAGTGAATTTCCATTTTGGTGACAGATTTAGTAACCATGAGCATCATTCATCATGTCAGTGATTGTGTTGGCACCTCTGCGTGGAGGACTTTGAACTCTATTAAGTTCAGAGACACCATCGGTGCTCGCTTTGTTTGTAGCATTGCCTGATTAGAGCCTACTGTGCAGCAGTGCAAATAACGTCTGGGAATCAGTGATGTTACATCAACCTGATGAACGTGAATAGTCAGCCTTTATAAGGATAATGGTTGCTTGAAAGAGAAACAGCATCAGAGGTTAAAGTATTTTTTAATAGAACCACTTTGTCTAGCCCCTTAAATGTAACAGTCTCCAGCAGTACTCTAACAGGGTTTCCATGACAGGCAATTAATTCTCTCTTTATTTTTACATCAAACATATTTACTCAAGCTGGAACAGAAAAGTTTAGTCTATCGGCAATGATTTTTGGGAGTTGTTGATTTTTATTATTTGGCAAAGGAAACTAAAATAAACACAGGTTTTTGGGTTTGTTTTTGTTTTACAAAAAAAGGCTTCTGGGTTTGTGAGGAAAAAAACCACTTCCTGGAGTGGTTAATCTTGAAAACAGGATTTTGGGACCCTTCTGTTATAACTTTGTATTACAAACCAAATAGAAAAACAAAACTATCTGAGCGGTGGAGCAACATGATCAGCTGTTTTTTTGCTAAAATAAGCCTTTCAATGAGCTAGACCAATGGATATCAGCTATCTCTGGACATGAACATATTTGTGTCTCAAGGGAATACTATGGGTATTTTGGTGAGTAAGTCAAGCCTCTAGACAGCACAACAGAGACTAGTTCTTACATATCGTTCCCAGGGAAACCAAACCGAAAGCAGAACTTTCCAAAGAGGAAGCAACCATCCCAAAACACTGACCAGCTGTAGGTGGACAGGCTTCACAGAAATACCACTTCTGTTTTTTTCTTATTTTTCTTCTTTTTAACAGTGAATAGATCTTTAAATCCCATTTCTCCTGCAGGTGAATTTGACTGAATAATAAAGAACTAGCTGTTGCAGCCACATCAATTTTACAGTGCAGTCGGTTCAGTAAACAAAAATTCTGTTCCTGTTCCAACTGAATTTTTGCAATGAAGATACTTCTTCAAGTCAATGGCAACAAAACAATCAAGCTCAAGCACTGTAAATTTATGTATAAATTTGTTTTGTAATAATCATCCCTGCCTAAAGCTAGCTCTGTACATTGTATGTGCTCTCATCTGTGATATTTTCTTTTAGTACTTTCAGCACTACAAAGAACTTTTAAAGCCAAGTTATGGCTCTATTAGAGTCAACCCTCAATCTTTTGATCAAATAATCAAATTAAATATCAAAAGGCAATTAAAAATAAAAAGATTTCAATCTACTTCTACTTTTCAGTTGAGCATGATGAAAGCATTATTATTTTATTTCCTCCCACTTTCCTCGGTCCTGCCATATGGTTCGGGTCATATGGATGCACAATTAGCGAAGGAGGTTTAATTTAGATCAAAGCATCATGGAATTCAAAATTTTACCACTTTCTCTGAATTTCAACGAAACTGTTCCATGTTTTTTCTGACCCATTGCCTCATAGTACAGCAAATACCATTTTACACAATACTTCTTACATCCCCAAAGACATTCAACACGTCACAAAGAATTACTATTGTTATATTCATACTCTGAAAATCCTTTTCTTCATTTTCAATTAAATGTTCTTATCAAGAGGCAAAAAGAACTTCTTACTTTTTTTATAACCATGGTATCTAATATCTTGTATATAGTGTGAACCGTATGTTGCTGTTGCTATTACTATTAATGATAGTTGTGTTATGTTTTATGTACTGTGTAGCTTACACAACATACAAAAAAAGCAGGTTCCTGTGACCACAATATTTATGATTTAAAGGGACGGGTTGCACCAGTTGCACCTGGAGCAACTGCAATACAGGAGAACAGAAAAGTGGCCTTAAGAGCTAAGGCATGTTTGTGGGTGGGATGAATATGCCTTCCTCTGTGTGACTAGACAACTCTGCTGGCCCCATAGCAAACAACCAGACACTGCAGGACAAGGAGGTGATTCAAGACAGCCAGCATGGCTTCACCAAGAGCAAGCCCTGCCTGATCAACCCAGTGGCCTTCTATGATGGAGTGACTACACCAGTGAACAAGGGAAGAGCTACAGATATCGTCTATCTGGACTTCTGTAAGGCCTTTGACACAGTCCTCCACAACATCCTTCTCTCCAAATTGGGGACATATGGATTTGATGGTTGGAATGTGCAACGGATAAGGAATCAGTTGGATGGTCACATCCAGAGGGTAGTGGTCAATGGCTTGATGTCCAGATTAAGATCCGTGACAAGTGGTGTCCCTCAGGACTCCGTACTGGAACTAGTGGTTTTTTAATATCTTCATCAATGACATAGTGGATCAAGTGCACCCTCAGTAACCTTTCCAATGACACCAAGCTGAGTGGTGTAGTAGACATGCTTAAGGGATGGGATGCCATCCAGAGGGACCTACACAAACTTGAGAAGTGGGGCTATGTGAACCTCATGAGGTCCAACAAGGCTGAAAGGGTCCCCGTGGGAAGCTGGCCGAGTAATGACAATCACACCAGTATGGCTACATATTGTTCTCATTTATTGCTTCACAAGTGCGTGTTTATATAGTCTGTCAGGCCGTCTGTGAGCATATCTGAAGTTTTCTATTGGTTAGCAACTATGTGCTACGTGTGCCAAGCCTTATGCAGATTGGTTAACTATAACTGGCTACATACTAAGTGCACACCTCCCTTGCAGTTAACCCAGTCTATTCAAGTTCTGTGTTTTCTCTTGCTCAATATCTCATACTATTATTTCTACTCTACAAGCCTTAAGTCAGGATTGTCCAATCCTTCAAGGGCCACTGCGTGTCCTTGATCAACAAGGAATTCCTCTACACAAGGCCAAGTGAAAGATCCTGCACCAGGGTTAGGGTAAGCCCTGGTGTCAATACAGGCTGGGGAATGAAGGGATTCAGAGCAGACCTGCAGAGAAGAACTTGGGGGTATTTCACAAGATCACAGGATGTCGGGGGTTGGAAGGGACCTTGGAGATCTTTGAGTCCAACCCCCCTGCCAGAGCAGGATCATATCATCTAGCACAGGTCACAAAAGAACGCATCCAGGCAGGTCTTGAAAATCTTCAGAGAAGTAGACTCCACAACCTCTCTGGGGAGCCCATTCCAGTTCTCTGTGACCCTTACAGTAAAGAAGTTCCTCCTCATGTTGAGATGGAACTTCCTGTGCTCCAGCTTACATCCATTTCCTCTTGTCCTATCACAGGGCACAAGGGAGAAGAAGCTGCCCCCCTCGTCCCGACACTCAGGCTTCATATATTTATAAACATTTCTTAAATCCTCTCTCAGTCTTCTCTTCTCCAGACTAAAGAGCCTCAGGTCTCTCAGTCTTTCCTCATAAGACACATGCTCCAGTCCCTTAATCATCCTTGTAGCCCTCCGTTGGACTCTCTCAAGCAGATCCCTGTCTTTCTTGAACTGGGGAGCCCAGAACTGGATGCAATATTCCAGATGAGGTCTCATTAGGGCAGAGTAGAGGGGGAGCAGAACCTCCCTCGATCTGCTGGACACACTTCTTCTAATGCACCCCAGGATACCATTGTCTTTCCTGGCCACAAGGGCACACTGCTGTCCCATGGATAATTTTCTGTCCACCAGGACTCACAGGTCCTTCTCCATAGGGCTTCTCTCCAGCAGATCACCTTCCAACCTGTAGTGGTGTAATTTATTATTCCTTCCCAGATGCAGGACTCTGCACTTATCCCTGTTAAACCTCATTAGGTTCTGCTCTGC
>JAAGNO010004292.1:0-17625 GCA_033439905.1 Ceryle rudis | reverse complement strand
ATGTTAGTTTTTTTAAAGTTCCCTGAATTTATCCAACACTGAAAAAAAGGCTATATATACAAGTGGAAGAGGAAGCCTAATGCTACATGAACTGTAAAAGCAAGTTTTACAGTTGGTATCCTTAAAAAACCTGGTTATGGTACTGCACATGTGCTTTAAACTCCCATAGATTTATGAACACCAAAATTATCAATTTCTCTTCCTTCCTTTTTTCTGTCCTATGCAATCTTGAGTTTGCAGATGGAGAGGTTTCCAGCATGCCTACAGAAAGTCATGAAGAAATTGTTATGCATGCACACATTTAATGCTCCGGTTCAGATACATAACCCTGGTCAGGAAAGACATGCATGATAAAAAGCTCAAAATCAAAGCCAACTTCAGCAACAGCTGAAATTCACTCTTGAAATCATTAAATAGCTGGATTTAGAAAAAGATGGAAAGTTTCAACTCCCTAAGTAAAGTCTGAAGAACTGAAAGGGAAGTAATAATGGAAATTGCTTTTAGTCCTTAATGAAAGGGTTCAGGAATACAAAAAAGTTCCTTTCCACAAAATAGTAACGTGAGGTGTGAAACTTTCTAATTTCATGTACTAAATTCTATTAATATATTTCCAGCTGTGTATATTACAGCAAGAAAGAACCTTTTAAAATAAGAAATGTAGCTAGGACCTAGCTGAGCATTAGGTTTTTGTTTTGTTGTTTTTTTTTTTTCATCTCCATTAAATAGAAAGAAGAAACTGGTTTTTCCTTTGTTTCATCCTTCATTATTTACTTCTGCTTCTTTCTCCTGCAAGCACACTTAAAAGTTTAGAGTCAGGGAACATCTTTCTGGTGTGTTAAAAGGTACGGGGGAAAAAAACCCACGAGAACAGCTTAGAAAGATGCAGTGTAGAAGGATGGTGAACTTTTGGAAAGCTGTGAGGAGTAAGGGCAACAGTTGCCCTTAGGCATGGAAGCTAGTTTTCTTACTCCGGACGACAGGGCAGAAGGGAGGGTGCTTTCCCAGTTTTAAAGGCTACGGCTAACCATCCTTTTCAGTGCTGAATATACCATTATGTGCAGATATGATTACTACTCACGAACTATCCCATATAAAACAGTGGAGCTGGAGGTACTTTCTAACATAAATACTAGAAAGGAAGTACATGAACTGAGGTATCTATTATAAAAATAAATACTGGAGCATTTAATCCTCTTCATGTGTCTTTGGTATGCCTTCCTGTCTCAAGGCATCTCCCCAAGGCACAGCTGAAGTGAAATGGACTGTCCACTGCTATACCTTTGAGAAAAGTGTGGTGTTTCCCTTCCCTGCCATATAACCACTGCCTTGCCTTAAAACCTCAGGGTGAACCAGGACCTGATGATGGCTCTTTGGATTGTTACTTCTTAAGGATGGCCCAATACACAGTCCTATAAGGTCACTAACAAAGGTTAAGATAAAGAGCATGAGGGCAGCTGGAAAACAGAAGGTCTAAAGATTCCTTTTATCATTGATGTAAACCTAATCATGGAAGCTACAGAGGTGAAAAAAACCCCCCAGCCCAGTACACTAAGCTTAAGCAAAGCCAGATCAATTGCAAATAAAGACAGATGAACTTTATCTGAACAAAACAAGGAGGGATTTGAAGCTTATCTAGATAAATGGGATTTTGATGGTAGAGCATGGCTTTTCTCATGGGCATCATTTATTTTAATTATCCTACACATGGAAAAAAAGGATGCTTTGGACAGAAGGAATTTTGCTCAGACATCTTGACCTAATTAAGAGTGCATTGACATTTTATATTTGAATTCTGTCCCTAACATGCGCATGACCTTGGAAAGTCACATTGGTTATTGTTTCATAAAACAATCTTAAACAGTCACATGCAGCAAAATGGGAGAGCTAATTTATTTTTCTGGGCTTTGAATATTGAAGGATTTGACCACTTACACATTAAAATGCTAAGATGACTGCACAAGTATGCTTAGAAACTTTAACTTCCTTGGCCTGAGTTGTTAAATAGCCTGCATAGTTGTGGTAATAGGTTAACTGGAAAGATGCTTAGTTCACCAGTAAAAGTTCTGGCATAGCATGGATGAATACACAGAACATACAAAATGCATGTGTTCTTGACTGTTCTCCTACACTTAGAGAATAAATAAAAACAGCATGAAGAGCATGTGTCTTTCTGGAAAGCTTATGGCTCTCCTGTTCTGACATGGTTTTTCTATATGCCCTTCTTACCACAGGTTTCGTTTTGTTTTGTTTTGTTTTTCAAAAGAAACAGGAAGAATTGTATTCAGGTAATAAATGTAGTACTAAGAAAGTAATGTCACTAAATGTTTCATAGCCTTGAGAAGTTATTAAGAGTGTTTCTACTGTCACATTGGCCTTTGGGTCAGGTCAAGCATTCAACTTCTGTCAGATCCACAAGGTGGCATTTGGTTTAGAGCTAATTGACCTATTAGGTTTACCCAAAGGCTTTCAAAATAAGAAAAAATACTGTCCTTATTTAACAAAGCATAGTTTTTGGTAAAGTCTTACACACAGTTCAAGAGGATTCTTGAGCTGCACATGACAGGTTTGCTGCTGAGAGGTATGTGCCCTGGACTTATGTGGGGAGAGACATTTTGTTATGATTCCTCTCCCTGAAAGTATTGGAAGAGTTTTGGTTTTCCTCTAGCACACATTGAAAACAAGTTTTGAAACCTTGAGAGCTCTTGTGAAACAGTCATCCTCTGGCAAGCTCTGCTACTTTTGCCTTCCAAATATTTTAAAATTTATTTTGTGTCTAGTACACCATTCTTCCAGAGAGCCATGGGAAATGCCGTCTCTTGTCTGCTACCTTAGTTCTATATTTAAGACCACTTTAAAAGTTTGAGGGATACAATCAGGTTGAATAAGCAGTTACTGTGAGGCTGGGAAATAAGACAGCTAGGTTGTCTTTTTGACCCTTTGGACACAACTGCTTGCACTGAGCAAGGTAGCAGTGTCATGAATATGCAAGTACTGACATAAGTCTTGCTCCATACATGCACACACCTGCATGAGTCTGAATTGAAGGCTATGCCTCTCACATGACCAGCTACTCCACACAAATATTTCTAGGTTATTTAAATGGACCAACAGTTATTCTTAGTAGATTACCAAAATCTTAACAAGCGTACCTTTTGGCAGAAATAGTATCAAAGGGCTTGCAGGTTTATTGGCTTCATGGCGTTCTTCTGTGTTTATAAACTTAATGAAGATTCAGCATTATGCAGATGTCCAGAGTCCTTTAAAGTCAGCTTAAGCTGAACATCAGGTTTACTTTCTTATACCCAAATGCCAAACATGCTGTGTATTAAGCAAGCATTTACTACTAATTTTAAAAAGTATCAGACTTTTAACTCCAAATTGGAAGGCGGAAGAGGAATTTCAACAGGAATAGAAGAGACACTGGGAGGAAACATCTCATTGCCATTCCACAAATCCTTGACTTTTGCAATAATTAGTGCAAACAGGTGCATATATAATGCTACATGCTACTCAAGTAAGCTCTGTCAAACAAGTAATGCACCCACCAAAGCAGCTCTCCCTGTCTTCAGTAGAAAGAAGCTGGTATTCGACATTTGAAAACATGGTCCCCCCTTGAACATGTTTATGCAAATGAAACTCTGATGTGCATCTGAAAAGTGGGTTTTCGTAACCTATTGTCAACAATTTATTTACAGAAGAAATGCTAATGTTGAGACAAATGTAGAAATGCTATTTCTGAGGATGATCTGACCCACATCTATCAAACTTCCCGGACTTTTGCTTCTTTGAGGTAATCTCGATTTTGATGTCAGGTTGAAAAGGTGAAATAACACCCACTGCAGCTGACACAGCTCTTGCAGAGTGTTTGTTTTACGGCACTACCTCTTTATTTGGCTGAGCTGGTTGTCTTTTTCCTGCTCAATTAGAAGCCTCATGAGCCCAGTGACTCCAAAGAGACAATGCAGGAAATTGTGTGGATCAGTTTATTATTCTGAGCTGTTTGTTTAGTTATGCGGGGCTCTCACTATCTCTGGCATTCCAGAGCAGCCTTACTTTGAGGACTGTGCTGATGCTAGTTAGCAAATAGGTAAATTAAACTGTTCTGCTCTCTCTTTTGCCTGAAATACATCTGAAAGGATTAAGACAAGGTGAAGCAGTTGCACTCCAGGTTAGAAGTCCAGCAGTTACTCATTAAAGCTGAGTTTCAAAAGGTAATGACCCAGCAAGTTTATGACATCTTTGTTAACAGGGTGCAGTCAGTTTAGCAGGATGGGTGTAGAACTGGATTGGCAGCAACATACATTGCAGGCAGCATTCTTGAATGGGTGAGTGAAGAAATGAGCCTGAGCTGCTGAAGAAATCAAAATCCAGATGACTCCCAGATTTGTGTTTTTCCTTCAAGCATAATTTCCACCTGCCTTCTGCTGTTGTGATTCAGATGGAGGTTCAATCCGCATGAAGAAAAAACAGAAAAACAGAACCCACTATGCATTACATTGTATTCTTGCACTTCATGAATTTCAAGTCCCTGGATATGAAAAAAAAAAAAAAAAGAAAAAAAGGAATCCTTTCAGCTTCCTCTTATAGATACAGAGATAGAAGAAAATAAAAAGCATTTAATTTCTACATAAACCTGTCATGTAGCCACACTGATATTATTATATTGCCTCATGTCAAAGTCAAACTAAACCAAGGAACAGAAAAATCATTAAATGTGTGAAATAACTCCTGCTCCTGTGAGGGTGATGATTGAGAATGCAACTATACGAAGCATAATTGCAGAGGATTGCTGCTGTTAATAATTCAAGGACTAAAGGCAACAGATGTGAAATGTGAGTCAGCTAATTTCAACCAACAAAAATAAGTTCTTTCTCCATTTTTGACCTTCTCCAATATACACACTGCACGAGTTGGACTCTGAACTCCCCTAGGATGGAATATTGTAGAGGACAGTAATATGAATGGGTTTTAGTAGGTTCAGTAGATTCGGAGAAGAGAACTATGTAGGGCTATTAAACTCTGTTTAACTCAGTATGTCAAGACTAAACTCAGTAGCTGTCATGTCAGGAAGTTCTTACACTGTTACACACTGGAAGCTGACACTACTTACAGGAAGAAGAAAAAGAAGAGGTTTTAACTTGTCCTGTTGTATGGTCTTCTTAAGCTGCCATTAGTAGCCACTCTTGGAAATGAATGCTGCTCAAAGCAGCATTTGGCCTACACTCAGCATGGCAGTTTTTACATGTTTTGGAAATACATTTCAGAGGTGGTCACTCAATTTTTTCGAAAATCTTTTGCTGGCTTTTACAAGCGTGCACTGAGACTCCTTGTTTCAGTGGCCAACAGACTGTGCTTCTAAAGAAATCAATGTATGTGTGTGAAGGAAACAAAGAGAACAGCATACACAGAAGTTAAGTTATGGACTAAGCTAAAGCCAGCTTACTCTAGGAATGCAGAGAAAAAAAATCTTTCTCTTCTGTTTACATAACTGGAATGTTTCCCCCTTGTAAGCAGGTCAATACTTTTATCATGGCTATTCAACACTGCCAGGATGGAAAATCTTGTTTCCTCCAGGTATTTCAAAGTAGAACAAGAATGTGATAGAGTAGCTTTACAGTTTATCAGAGAACAAGCCACTGACTAATTCAGCAGGATGTGCTGTGTTGTAAGCCATATCTAGCTTGTCACTGCAGGAGTTGTGTTCTTGAGTATGTTTGTTCATCCTGCTAAACTGGACAGAGTCAGCAAAAACAGAGCATAGTACGTCTGAGAGCTGAAAGTCTGTTTCCCACCCATCTCAAAGACAGACAGATGGGGAAAGCTCACTCCCAGAGGTGTTTAAACATAACAATTTTTAAGTCAGAGCCTTGGAACAGCAAACAGCCCTAGAGATACCACCCAAGAGATGGGATAGCCTGAGAGCTCTGTGCAGAGAGCAGAAGAGGTTTGGAAATGTCTGACAGGAGGAACCCCATCCAGCTTCCAAAAATAATACAAAACAAGCCTCACTATGCAAAGTTATGAAAGGTTTGTACAGACTATACAAGTTCACAGTAACTTGAATCTGTTGTTCATATTTGCAGGGGCATTTCTTAATCTGTTTCCCTTTGCTCCCACTTCCTTGATTGCAAAAAGGTTTCTTAAAGAAGCTTTCTGTTCAGGATGAGCAACAATGAAAATTACAAGCAAAGAGGATATTCAGCATCCATTTTGAAGAAGTGAAGCCTTATATATGCAATCCAGTGAACATTTTTTTATGATGACTCTTAGTTATGCTAGTGCTTGCATCTGTTAAGACAATGCATGTGCTTAGAGTGTGCATTCATACTAAAGGTTTGTCTGGATCGCAGCGATGATGCTTGGTTTAGAGATTCTGAAGTGCCAGAGAACAAACAGATTTTCACCATATTAGTGACAGTTAAATCATAAAGTATCTTTACATAGAATTAGATCTCTCTGTCAAATTGACAAGGAATTTTTAGACAAAGTGTTAGCAGCACTAAGGCAGAGGATGGCTGCCTCTAGATTTCTAAGACTGTAATATAGTTAATCCCCATCATAAAAACCAAGGGCTACCATACTGCAATCTATTCAGTTCCCATCATTTACAACCCAAATGAAGGAGCTGGTGATCCCGTTGCTTTCTTTGGCTTAATAGCAATCAAGCATCTATGGGAAACCTTTCCTTCAATCATCACCATTGTTATTAACTTCAGACAGTATAACTTCAGATGTAGTACTGTTACAAACCTCAAATCAGAGCTTTATGTTAAAGAACTCACTAGTAGTTGGTTGATTTGTCTTCTCTGCATGCATGTGTAGAGATTGCAAGTTCTACCCTGGGTCACAACAGCAATAACCAGCTTTCCTGTCTAAATTCTTGTATTATAGGCAGCTTTGAATATCAGGTTTTTGTTTTCACACACTTACATCTTACAGCTTTGGGAACTAAAAGGCAAGCACTCTGGTTATAGGGAACCGGATAACTAATTTTAATATATTGTTTATCAGCTTTTCAGCATAAGGAAACTAAATGCAGGTGAATACATAATGTGTGCATGCCACATAGTTTCTGAACCTGAGGACATCCCTTCATGACAGGGTATTAGAGAGTTTCAAAGACACTAACAGATACTGAGTTACTGTAAGTTTAATGGGAACAGCCAGACATTGTGAAGAGACACCTTAAGAAAGAAAGACAGCTGTATACAAGGTTAACCTTTACTAGATACCAGTGAAGCCAAATTGCACAGATAGAACCCCCAGCAACATAAACCGTATGATGTTTGCAGGAGGCATTTCTTAGGTACTGATGATTTCCTCCAGAGGACACAGAGCACGAGGACAATTGTTCTTCAGCTCATGGAGCAACTTGTCAAATGCACTGCTGCAGTACTGCTACCACCAAACCACTGATCTGTAAAAGCAAAAGCATAAAGGATGTGATTTAATTCATTTCAGGCAGACATATGCTGGTACTTCCCTTCTGCTTGCTCTTTCTCACAAGAATTCCTTTTTGACCATATCACAGGAGCCTTTTTTACACGTGTGCATGGTCTTGCTGACAGTAAAGACAAACCTGACGGAGGGACAATGTTTCTGGCTTAGCATGTCAGTTTATGAAGCTCGCTTGTTCCTTTCTCTTAAAGAAAGGAGTCAGGCAGGGAGGGAAGGGCCAGCACAGAGACAGTAACATGTGTTCCCCTCCCTCCATAGGTGTCAAGTGGAGAGAGACTGGCACAAAGATTTTATCTCCTATTATTCAGCCAGCCACAAACTTCCATCCTGTAGAAACTGCATGAGGGGATTAAAAAGTGGTGGTCATTGACTAGGACATATGTAACCTCCATAGGAGACCAGAGGCTTCCCGAGAACTGCTTTGGCTGTTCATATGGAAACATCTGAGATCACCTGAAAATGCTTATCTTCTGTTGTGCTCACAGTTTAAAAACACTGTTTAGCCTTCCTGTTTTTCGACACGTTATCTAGGCACAGATAGCTCAAAGAAAGTACTTCACTGTTGCTTGGGTTCTTCACTTTTTGCAGCTGTGTGAATTGGAGCACCAAGAAATCATGTATTTTGGTGAAGATCAAAAAACATTTGTATATCATCAAGGACTGTCAGCCAAGATCTTCACATGTATAACCAAACCCTGGAAGTTGCAGGTCTGACTATGTGACTTGTCAAATATGGATCTAACTACTCCCTGTGAAGTTCCTGGAAGGCCAAGGACAAATCAGACAACTTCACTATAAACACAATTGACTTAGTGTCAGATGTCTTGAGAAAAGAAGAGGAAACAAAAAACACAGCCTGTGTTTCAGAAGGCAGTTATATTTTGTGATGTAAGTGTAAGTAAGTGGGGTAAAAAGAATTCCTTAATTGATCTGTAAAGGCAGAATAAATACCCCCAGTACATAATGAACAGATCAGTCTAGAAAAAGGAGGTGATCACATGATGAGAGTCTGAAGACTGCTTCTTCAAGAGTCCAGATACCCCATGAATACTCTGCATTAAAGCCTGTAACAATTTGTTTTTTGTGATGCTCGTTTCGAGCATAATTAATTTAATCTGGTGTACCACTCCCTCATATTTCTAGACCACCAGTCTGGCTTCATGTGCCCACTCCAATTCATATCTGTTTCCTTCTAGGCTTGATTTCTCTGAGTCTTAAGCAGTGTGTGGCCTGTCCGAGCTGAAGTAAGTTTCTTGCCTTATTTTTCTTTTGAATTTGCTGGCAGTTCAAGAACAACAGCTCCATGGATGTGATCTTCTGCAGAGAAAAGCCTTCTTCATGTCATGGCCATGTAATTGCATCCATTGGGAGTGCAGTAAGAAAGACCTTGGGCTAAGATGGAGACTTGGCAAGGCACATTTTATTTTCAGATGTTGTAATGAAGCAGGATGTCTGGTGGAGCCATTGTCAGTCTATTTCTTGCACTTGGTCTGTGTGTCACTCAGCAAGCTGAGGAGAACAAGTCTCACTTTTAAGCTGAGTTGCTTGTGATTAATTCAAACAGATCTGACAGCAAAAAGTAAACAGCATTTGGCAGAAGACACTCTTAATGAGAGTGTCATAAAGAAAGTCATTACACAGAGGACATGCACACAACTTCCCTCTCTCTCATTTATCTCCCAACCACTACAATACGAAAGATGACAATCTGGGTTTGTTTTCCTAAAACTACAATCCTTATTCCTACCACATCACAGATCTACCAGAAGAGCCATTTTAGCTTTCAGCTAAATGAGGTAGGAACTTTGGGCATCTGCCCTGCTTGTCTGCTTGCAGACATATGTTGGAAAAAGACCACTGAGGTCTGATGTTAGTGTATCCTATATAATGTCCCATGCAGAAGAAAGGAGGAGAGTGCTAGAAGAGAGCTGGAACTGTGGGCTAACACTATAAGTCTACTGCCATCCAGTCTCGATTATCCTCAGTGTTAAGTAGCTGGGCGAAACGTCTGTTGTTACATGTCCAAAGTAGAGTACCCTGAAACATAAGATCAAAGAGTGGGGTTTGGGTGTGAACTGATGAGCAGAAACAGTGCTTCAGATAAATTTGTAGTTAAGAACGTGTTTTCTTCCCGTCTAACATCAACAGTCTCTGTTCCCTGGAGTAGCTACAGCGGCATCTGGTGGAAACGGACCAAAACTATTCAGGTCATGGTTGTCTGATGCCACTGTCAAACATCAATTCACGCCCGTACCATTTTTTACACGGGGCATAAAAACATTATCCCCTTTCCTCCAGGGAGAAAATGTTATCTAGGAGGGACAGCAGGACCAGGAACTTGATCCAGCCAAGCCAGACATAGCCTTGTGTAGTAGCTGCTAGATCAGCCGAGTATCTCCACCCAGGCTGGTCCTCTATTGCAGAGCTGTTCCTAGACACCCACAAATAAAGCCTGAAAAGGCAGCAGTGAAGAAAAACATGCCAGTGCACATGTGAATACTGTAGTTTTCTATCTCCATGCCAAAGACTGGAAAGTGTTTTAAGTGCATTGAGGTTCTTAAGGGACAAACGTGAGTTTCTTTTATGCACACTTTCTTTCTCTCTTGAAAAGAACCACTTTGGTCCTACCTGGGAAGCCCCCAGCAATGATCAATGCCAAGAAGAAAACAAATCTACACTGTTGTGTACAAGCATGCATCTTGAGCCTTGCAAGGCCTCAGAACGAAGCACCAACTTTACAAACCTATGGCAAACTGCATCCTGGAAACTACTATTTTAGCAATGGCTTTCCACAGAGGCAACTCAGAAATGTGTTGAAGATAGGGTCCTGTTTGATTTTCCAGTGATTCTCCTCTTAAAGCTAAAAGGTCGGAGAACAATAACTGCTATTGGTAGTGTATGAGAAGAGTAAGTCTAGTCTTAACACTAAATCTGAGCAGCATCCATGCAAGAGCAACAACTGAGGCTCTTTTGTTGGGGCTTTCAGTCCCAATATTCTGTGCTGTCTTTCAAAAGAATAACGACAGTAAAAACGTTTCCTATTTCAGGAAATTAATATCTCCTGTGGATCAAGAGAACAAATGCAGAGCAAGGGGGAATCTGTATAAGCTCAGCACTGCTATCAAATCCTACGCTATATCTACCAGCACGTTCTATCAAACCCCAGAACATCGGCCGCAACAAAGCGTCCTGCTACCCTCTGGTGATTCTCTGGAGAAACTGCATACAGCTCACAGGCCATGGCACTTGATCTTCAACTGTCACCAACACAGCTGCTGTTTTAAAACGTGATCCAAACCTGAAAAAGACCAATTTCTGTGACTGCCTATCCGGTTCTGTTGAAGACAGCGTGCTTGAAACCACTGGGGAAGAGAGGTTAACACTAAGGAATAAGTCAGAGCTGTTCTTGGCAATATACCGGTGTGTGTGTGTGGAGGGCATTTTTAAGATACTGCTTCATGCTGTATATGATCTTTCTACATATCTACGACTCAAGGTGTGGGGACGGATACAAGAAGGGCTTCAAATTATGCAGACTACAAATATTTACATACTACAAAAGCAGTAACTTTTGAAACTGCTGTAGTGCCTGAAGACTCTCAGCAGAATCTGAGCACCCACCAGTGACTGAGATTTTCAAGTCTTTTTATTCCACACATATGTAATTTGAAATAAGTAGCACAAATAAGGAAAAAGAAGTCAATAAGCCAAGCGTATTTTTAAACACTTTAAAAAATATTTTTATCCAGATGGAACTTAACTCCATAAATACTTAGTTTAATTTAAGATTAATAAAGTTTTGTTTCTGTTTCAACCCCATATTGCTATTTTTCAATAACTCTGAGATCTTTTCCTCTCCACTTCAGAATGGTAGAATAAAAAACAGTCTTGTCAGATGAAAAGGCAGGAAAGTAATATTTTGTCACTCTCTTCTGTCTGCCCATTCGCAGCATCTGTTATCACTTGTATCACAAGTGAGCCACAGGAAGTGGCCCTGCAGCTGAGGCCCTGGTAGTTGCACAGACAGTTATCCATCAGAAATACTAGTGTCACAGCATTTTAGGTGAAGGGACAGAGAATAATGTTGAAAGCAATGAGGACAAAATCTAGTCATGAAGGGCTTTGATAGGCTGATCCAAAATCCATTGAAGCAGGTAAGATCTTTTTCCAGTCCCAGTTTTGTGTGACTTCTATTTGCTGCTTTTATTTTCCTGTTGTCAGGGACTTTATGATTTGAAAAGAGAGAAGGCAGAGTTGCTGAGTACCTTCTTTGCTTCAGTTTTTATTCTTAAGACCAATCCCTGTGAACTCCAGACCCTGGATATAGGAGAGGAAGCCTGGAAGAGGGAAGACTCTCCAGTAGTCAATGAAGAGTGAGTTAGAGATCAGTTATGCAAACTGAATACACACAAGTCCATGGGTCATGATGGGATGCATCCAAGAGTGTTGAGAGAGCTGGTTGATGTTAATGCCCTACTGCTCTCCATCATTTTCTCAAGATCATGACAAACAGGAGAGGTGCTGGAGGACTGCAGGAAAACCAGTGTTACTCTAGTCTTCAAAAAGTGTAAGAAGGAAGATCCAGCCAACTACAGACCAGTCAGCCTCACCTTCATCCCTGGAAAAATGATGGAGTGGCTCATTCTGGAGGTCATCTCTAAGCACATGGAAGAGAAGAAGGTTATCAGGAGTAGTCAGCATGGCTTTACCAAGGGGCAGTCAGGCTTGACTAATCTGATAGCCTTCTATGATGTTGTGACTGAATGGATAGATGCAGGGAGAGCAGTGGATGTGGTCTACCTTGACCTTAGCAAGGCTTTTGACATAGCCTCCCAGAACATCCTTGTGAGCAAGCTCAGGAATTGTGAGATAGAAGAATGGACAGTGAGATGGATTAAGAACTGGCTACAAAATAGAGCCCACAGAGTGGTGATCAATGGTGTCAAGTCCAGCTGTAACTATTGGAGTCCCCCGAGGATCATTCTGGGTCCAGTTCTGTTCAGCATCTTTATCAATAACCTCAATGAAGGAACAGAGTGTCTTCTCAGGAAGTTTGCCAATGACACGAAACTGGGAGGATGGGCTGATTCACCAGAAAGCTGTGCGGCCATTCAGCAAGATTTGGACAGACTGGAGAGCTGGGCAAAGAGGAACCTAATGAGGTTTAACAAGAATCAGTGCAGAGTCCTGCACCTGGGAAGGAACAATAAAATTCACCAGCACAGGTTAGGAGGTGACCTGCTGGAGAATTGCTCTGTGGAAAAGGATCTTGGAGTCCTGATAGACAGCAAGCTATCCATGGGACAGCAATGTACCCTTGTGGCCAAGAAAGCCAATGGTATCCTGGGGTGCACTAAGAAGAGTGTGTCCAGCAGATCAAGGGAGGTTCTCCTCCCCCTCTACAATGCCCTAGTGACACCTCACCTGGAGTATTGCGTCCAGTTCTGGTCTCCCCAGTTCAAGAGGGACAGAGACCTACTTGAGAGAGTCCAATGGAGTGCTATGAGGATGATGAAGGGACTGGAACACATGCCTTAGGAGGAAAGGCTGAGAGACCTGGGGCATTTTAGTCTGGAGAGGGGAAGACTGAGAGGGGATCTTATTCATGTCTATAAATACATCAGGGTTGGGCATCAAGAAGGCAGGGAGAACCTCTTTTCACTCATGCCTTTGGATAGGATGAGGGGCAGTGGATTCAAGCTCGAGTACAGGAAGTTCCACCTCAACATGAGGAGGAACTTCTTTATTGTAATTGTTGTAGAGCACTGGAACAGACTCTCCAGAGAGGTTGTGGAGTCTCCTTCTCTGGAGACTTTAAAGGCCTGTCTGGATGCATTTCTGAGTGATCTGCTCTAACTTTATCCTGCTCTGGCCAGGGGCTTGGACTCGATGATCGTTAGAGGCCCTTTCCAACCCCTAACATTCTGTGGTTCTGTGAAACAACATTTCATAGTAATTTTACTTTGATACCCCCCACCCTGACCCAGCCTTTGACATCACCTGGGAAAGGATTAGAAACTACATTACAGTGCTGGACAGAGCGCCTTAAGAGATATGAGTGAGGCCAAGCTTGCAGGGTAGCCTCAGCTTGACATTTGCTTGTTGCTCCCTCTGCCACAAAGTCTGCCCATCATTCAGATTAAGGGAGGCTGCACGTGGCAACTTTAGCTGTGGGTGGCCCTGCACTCTGCCACAGCCTGTCCTGTGTTGGCATCATTAAGGTTCAGCCAAGCTGGGAAGGAAAGCTGGGAGGAGAGGCGGGCATGGATTTTATCACGTTTTAAATGCAGGTTGTAAACAGTGAAGTCTCAGGTGTTTCAGGGAAACCTCCCTGTCCTGCAAAGGCTGCTTACATCTCTGCAAGCCTGCAAGCTCTCATGCTTTTAGGAAAATCTGTCACAAAATAACTAAAATGCAGCCCACCTGGTGTGAGCTGAGGCTCTGTGCAGAATTTGCTGAGGACTGCAGCATGGGTGTACCTTGGAGTCAAACACTCTTCACAGTATCTGAAAAGCTGGAATAGAGAACAATACACCCTTAGCATGAGTAGGAATGACCAGAGGTACAGTCTCCAGCCTTTTCTTCTGGGATATATACTTGGATCTTTCTATCCATGAATAGTTAATTTTAACTCTGCCCAGCTGGTGAGGCAGGCAATGTCCTCTGGCTAATGAATGATGTAACTATCCATCCAATGCAGTATCATCTGTGAGCTCGTATGAACACTGGAGTAGTCTCCCTCAGGAAATGTCTGCTTTTCTCAGTTGTTTTTTCTTTTTTTTTCTTTTTCAGGAGGCACTGAAGTGAACAAGCAACAGTTCCCCTGTTATACTGTACTGTACAACCTCTCTGGCTCATGCAGTTTGCCCTCTGCACAATACTGCACCATATCCCCTACAGTAACAAGGGCCTCTGTAAGGGAATTTGAGCTGTAGAGTAACAGGCATCACTACAGGGACCTGGGTGACAACTATAGCCTGAGCTTCAGACTTACCCTCACCCCTAGCTATCCGCAAAGGCTAGCTTGGCTTTAGGCAAAACATTCCTGCATGTTTTGATGAACAGGGATAAGTATTGGGCCTGCTTACCAGCATACTGGCTGGTCTCAGTGTCTCCAGGTTACCTTCCTCCTGCATCAAGCAGAGAGTGCGTTTAGAAACGTCAGCCCATCTCTAGATGAGCACTTTTTGGCCTTTGGTGTTTTAGATGCTACTCCTCTGGAACCAGTGATGGAGGCCAGAGAGGGAAAGGCCAGGACAGCTGCCCATGCAGCAGTCTGCTGGTGTGTGTGGGGCACCCCAACCCAAGAGGAAGGCAGTGAGACCCCAGCTGAGTGCCTGTAAGCTTCTGTGCTTGGCCTGTGCCAGGTGTTGCTGTTAGCCACAAGCTCCACATGTGGACACAACAGCTGTTGTTATATGATGTTTGCATGTATAATATATGACCCTTTTGAGAACCGATCCGCTTTTCACTGCTTGACAGAGCTAGAAATTGGTCACATTATCTTCACTTGTGTTAAGAGCATCCTTGTTTCTTGTTTCCCCCACTTGCATGGGGAAAAATATCTTTTTCCATGAAGCATGCAAGAGACAACTTGCACAGCTGAGCTGAAGTAGTTCCATGACAAATCTAGTGCGCGAACAATCTACACAGCCAAGCATTGTGTCTTAACAGCTTTCCTCTTCACATCCCTGTCTGTTCCTTTTCATGACAGCTTCCACTGATGCTGGTGCTGTGTTGGCTCTTCCGGTAGGTGTGGGAGTCTATCTCCTGCCAACGGGTGAGGGAAAGGGAAGTTTGGCTGTCCCCGTGGGACTCTCCCTCAGGGGCCACTGTTCAGTGGGAATATCCCTTGCAGCACCAGGTCCAGAGGAGGGTCAGCAATTAGGCAGAGCGTGTCAGATCCCAAGCTTGTTTCTTGCAGAGCCTTCGAGTCAGGCCTCCTTTGTCAGGTCTTTGGTGAAAAATTCCCACCAAGCTGCCTGCAGTACACCCTCAAAATCACTTCAGTTGCCTTCCTCAGTCCTCCACAGTGTCCCAACTCTGCTTATTTCTGGCTTTTTGGAGGGAGCAGATGTGTCTATATCAGTCTTCCCTCATTCTTCACAAGCCTCCAGCACCACTGGTCCCTAAGAGGGACAACCCTAAGACAAGGGAGTCCTCAGGCATAAGGGTGATGATCAGGGACCAGCTCCTAGAGTTAAATTTGCTTAAAACAAATTAACTGAAGTTAGATCCAAGAAGATTTTCCATGATGACCTTCACCAGACAGATGGTGAATATGCACTGTTGAGCTGAGACTCAGCCCCCACTCTAGGCTTTTTATATCTTATGCAGAATGGCTACATGAATGCAACTTACACCTGTATGCAGAAAGGTGTTTTTTTGTTGTTGTTGGATTTTTTTTGTTTGTTTGGGTTTTTTTTTGGAGGTGGGTGGGTGTAGGTGGTGTTTGGGTTTTTTTTTTTTTTAATGACATTTCTCAGTTTCTTCTTACTTCAGTATAATTGTTGCATAGTTTGGCTGTGCTGGTTAACAGTTGGACTTGATCATAAAATTGTCTTCCAACCTAAATGATTCTATGATTCTATAACAGAACCATAGAAAATTCAATCAAGCCAGGCATAGTTAGAAGATTTAGCCCTAAGCAATACTTTACTAAGAATCTGAGTATATTTACTGATGAAATAAATCAATATAAGAAAGCAGCTGAAAAGTCTGGACATTTTTCTTATTGGAAAAGCAGTTAAAGATCAGTAAGAGTATTGCTGTGAGCAACACAGAAAGAAAAGGAAGACCAAAAAGTCAGACCATCTTATTTCAGTATTTTTGAATAAAATATTTCAGGTGTTCCCACTTGGGAGTCTTGTTTTTTTTCTTGGAACCTCCTGAAACTAAAATCACAACAAAAATTGCATCTACATATCAAATGCAGACTTCATTAAAGCTCCTTGTCTGAAGATATTGAGACATTTAGTGAAAAAATCAGATAATTTGTGGCCTGAATTTCAAATGTAAATCAGCTGTCCTCTGTCCTGGCATGAACAGAACTGCTTTTTAAGTCTCATATCTAATTCTTTTCCCTTTCAATGGTCTACTGTTCTGGAGTTGGCCAAAACAATGCAATTGATGTTAAAAAATTAGAGTACCCCCTGCAGAAAATAATCTTATCTACATAAGCTGATCATAGTTTCATATCCAGCCAATCCAACCAGGAGATGTCAGTATGCTCACAAAAACCAAACTGCTGGAGGTGGTTTTAAGCATGAAGAAGTCACTCTGAGGAACAGATGATTAGTTTCCCTTGAGAAGTTAATACTTGGATGATATATTTTATATATGACTGGCTTAGGAGTAGGATTCTTCCTGGAGAATTTGAATTGTTCAATATTCACATGGAAAAGCTAGTAGCATGTCCACACCTGTGTTGTACTCAAGGACAAGATCAGGCAGTGGCCATCCTATTTCTAAAATTTAACAGTTTGCTCCCCCTCTGCAGCTCATACTCCATGAAAGGGCTGCATGTAAAAAGCAATCAGAAAAAGAGCTGAAAATCAGAGCTGCTCTTTACTGAAAATGCTCATGACCTCTAGCTTGCTGGCTCACACTTGTCTCAGATTTTAGTGGTTGGATACTATAAACATTTGACAAGTGTTTTGTGACTTTGATTTAATGATTTCCATGCAATTACTCATGAACAGACATCTCCCATCTCTTATATCAGCTCTGTTAACAACACCCAAAGCAAGTGCATCAAAAAAACCCAAGAAGTGAGTATCACAAAGAATAAGCAGCTGTCAGCTTATTGAAGAAGCAATAGGGAAGATCACAGACCTTGTTCATGTCTTTGGCATTCCTCCCATTCTCTCTCACCCAAGAGAACATTTACTAAGTTGATAAGATCGAAGGTGGGAAATACAGCTTAGTTATTTGTCTAGTCAAACTTGCCAGAGAGATTTCCTTGACTCGAATCACGAGCTGGACACCTTTCCATATGTCGTTCAGTTATAGCATCTATACAGTCATGAAAAATGTAAAGCATCTCTGAAAAACAAGTATCTCAGAGCTTTAGGAACTATCTCAGGCTGACTGTGCTAAACCTCTCTGTATTTTAAAGAGGCAGGATGATGTATTCCTGAATAATCTGTTAGGACCAAAATCCTGTTT
>JAAGNO010004291.1:0-24931 GCA_033439905.1 Ceryle rudis | reverse complement strand
GCAGGTTCTCAGACCCAAGGAAGCTTCGCACCCCTCCTGAGAACCCTGGGTGAGCGGGGCCGCTGGAGGCTGCCCAAGCGGGGTGCTCGGCGTGTTGGATCACTGCCTCGCCAAGTCCTGCCCTATTATTTATTTGCTTAAACCCCCACCACACACACACCCCGGACTGAATCCCCGCTTGTGCTGCTATCCTATCGATGGTTTCACTCCTGGGTGGCCCCTGCCATCAAGCACCCTTGGACTGGGGACACCAGCATGGGTCACCCCTGTGTGGGTCACCTTTGCGTGGGTCAGGGTGACCGTTAAGCGTTGTGCAGCTGGGGTAGGAGGTTTGGGGAGAGCAGGCCACTGCTGATAGTTTCCCTGGCAGAAGTCCCGCTCCGGGCTTGTGCTGTGTCCCAGCACTGGATGCTCATGGGGACTCTCCCCTCCCAGCCTGATTTCCTGGGGTGCTCGGCTGACCCCCTGCTTGTGCCTCCCAGTAAGGGCTGTGCTGAATTTTCTTGCAAATCCTTTCGTACTTTCAAAATCTGGCCCATTCTATTTCACCCCAGATGCCAAGCTTTGCTTTCTCCCTCATACTCCACTTCTCTTTGGCTTTTTTGGTTTGTCTTCAGCTTTGCTGTTTTGGCTGTAATACCCTCATGCCTCAAAAAAAAACAAAACAAAAAAAAAAAAAAAACCAACCCAAAATTGGGATTTTTCTGCCCTTGGTCCATCTGGGCAATGTGGTTGATTCCAGATAAGGATCCATCCCTACTGGAGGTGTATGGGATCGGTTGATAAATGGCTTTTGTCTCAGCGGCAGGGAGGGACGTGATTGCAGCATTAAGCTGAAATTGAGAAGGGGGGCTTAGGGGCTGTTAAAACAACACCTCCTCAGCGCTGTGGATGGGGAGCTGGGCTGGGGGCCGGGGAAGGTGGCGGCAGGGGAGGAGCATGCCTGTGCAGGATGTTGTCAGGGCAGAGAAGAAGGGAGGGATTCAAACGTAAACCTGGAAATATTTTGGCTTCCCTATTTTGTTGCTTGCTCGGAGCTCGTTTCAGAACAGGGAGTTCTCTGCAATTGCCAGCAAGGCTCCTTATGGAGCTGGAAGGAGGCACCTTGGGTTTAATGCAAATGGGGTGGATATGTTGCTTTTTTTTCACAAAAAAAATCCTGAAATTCCTGATCCTCAGTTACTGGGAACAGGGGGATAATAAGAGTGACTTTGGGTTTATCGTGTCAGTAGCTGAGGTTTCCTTCTTTGTGGCCCAAACAGCTGTGCCAAGTCAGATGTGCACATGAAAGTGCTCACAGGGCTGGGCAGCCATAAAAACTTCCTAACCTGGGAGCTCTGCTCAGTCTGTGCACCAACCTGCTGTCCCCAGAGAGCTGGGCTGCAGTGCTGGATCCAGCTCCGGTGACAATGAGTTTTGCAATCTGTCTTCTGGCTCCCTGATGGGCACATCCCATAAAGAAACCGCAAGCTCTGGCAGGGTGGTGCATGATCCAAGCGAGCCTCTTCTCAGTCCTTCAGGGGACCCCACAGCTGAGACCTATAAATCATGGGATGAGTGTTAGTGGGACAGCAAAGAAGGTCTTATCTAGACTATGCTTTTTCCAAGAAAGGCTGGACCAGATGATCCTTGAGGCCTCTTCCAACCTGATATGCTATGATGGTCAAAGATGAGCACATTTGATCCGTATGGATGGGTTCTGTTTCCCTTTTCCCGTTGGAGCAGTACCCAAAGTTTGAATAAGAGAGACTGTGGGAACCCAGGACCAAAAGAGCATCAGGGCCCCAGATGGTTTGGAAGTGGCTGGGGTGAACTCAAGGCTGCTGCAAGCCAGGAGTGATGTGTTGCTGGGGTGACAGGGAAGGGTTTTTAAGGTGGATGGGGAATACTCAGAGATTCAGCTGTGGTGTGGTAGTTGAGGGAGTGCCCTGGACTTTTTTCTGTCTGTCCTGGCAAATACTGTCTTGATGCTGCAGATCAGGAGAGAGCTGCGCAGGCAGGGCCCTGTCTGGCTGCGTGCGGCACTGGAGCGCACTTGTAAGAGGAGAGCCCCTAAATGCCTTTAAAAAGCTTTGTACCCTGCACTTGGCAGCTACTGGCATGAAAAGAAGAGGATATTTATTCCCTTGTCTGTGAGCTCTCAAAATAACAGGGCGTTCGATTGTAGCCTCAAGATTGCTTTGCACTCAAGTGCAGCCCGGCTGAGTAAATCACTGCTTCACCAGCTGAAATTCCTGCAGCAAGGGGGAGAATTGAATTATGGCCAACTGCAAAACCAGATGCCATCCCCTTGATGAAGTCATCGGGCTCTTACTGCGGAGAACAAGCTGGCTCCTACACACACGCAGCCCTCGTAGGCGCAGACTGAGCCGCTCTGTCTAACAGCCTGGCCGTGGTGTGCAGGGCAGACGGAGCCTGGCATCCCTGCAGATGTGAGAACAGCAAGTCCTTCAGGGTGGAGCACCAGAAGGGTGTTGAGACCCACTTTCTGCTGGAGTATCCAGGAGCGTTTGGCCATTTAATTCCCAGCAGGCAGAGCTATCCCTGCATATACGGGGGTTTTATGGGCCAGGCAGAGAGCAAGCTTCAATTCAGCCCAGAGCATTTTCTCCTCAGTTTCCTCTCCTTCCTGGACAACTGTTGACTTTGGTCCCCAAAGCCCTAGTAGTGATTTATGGTGTTCTGGTTTTTGGACAAGCTACCTTCTTTTCTTTCTGTGTGACACACTCCAGCTGTCCTTTTCTGAGATGATGAGGACGTGTGGCAGGACATTTCAGGGACAGATCCTGGCTCTAGACTTTACCAGCTCACAGCGATGTGAGAGCATCACAGTGCTGGGGAGCAGCAAGACTTGGGGGGTGGATTCAGTTAGAAAGTGACTTTTTCTCTTAATATTAAAACCTGAGCCCATGGGGGCTATCAACCACATGCATGTAAAAAATAAATAAACTTCTGAAGGTCTGTGGCTGTGAAGGAGGGACAGATAATGTGGCTTCTATGGGGCCTGAGCAATGGGGAGCATCTCTGGTGCTGAGTGGGAGGCCAGCTGGAGGGAGGGCATCCAGTAGATCCCCTGTGTCCCCGGGCACAGCTCCAGCATCAGTCAGGTGCCCATGTGGGTTTTTTGGTGGGGTCGTGGAGCTGCTGCTTGCCAGCCGGGCAGCTGCCACCCCACGCCCTGCGCTTAAACCAACGCCTCCGATTGAGATGCCGCAATTTTTTTGGCAGGCATTTAATTGTATAAATTTGCCTCATCCAGATTTATGTGCTCCGGGCTTTTCTCCATCTCCTCGTTTCGTGTCTCATTTACCTCTGCGTTTGAAGGGTTGAAATTTCACAAGAGCACGGCGGGGATGATTATTCCTAGAGGGAATCCACACCTGTGAGCAGAAAGTGTTTCCCTGCCAGCCCCACCACGGCCGGGGCGAGGGGGAGGAGGGCGAGGGACCCGCTGCCACACCTGGGGGGCCCCCGGGCGCTGGTGGGTGGCAGCCGTGCCTTCAAAGGCACCCTGGGAAAACAGCTTTGGCGTGGGGAGAATGATGGCTGCTGGAAACCCAAAACACTCAGCAATGGGGGTGGCTGGCAAAGGCAGCCTGGTCTGGGTACCACTGCTTCGGTGGGATAGGGACATGGGTTGTGTTGGCCGGGGGAGGAAGCTGAGAGTGATGCTTCATGCAAGGGGATGAGCGAGCGAATCCACCTCTCTTCCCACCGGGCTCGTCTTGGGTGAAACCCTTCACACCCTCAGCATCCTCATCTGTAAAATGGATGACTTTCCTCGAGGAGATTTACCGGCTCTTGAGAACTGTTGGTGAAAGCAACTGGGTGCTCCCCAGCTGGGAAAGTCAGGAGTGATCTCCAGCACCGCTTCCAGTGGGCAGCACGCCATGGTGCGGAGCCAGCTTTGTTAGTGCCCTTCTGAAGATAATCAGAGGAGATTACTTGCTTTCCTCCTCATCTTCCATCCATCAGCTTGAGGTGGAGCGAATCCTGCATCCTTTGAATCGTCCACCAGTTCTGCTTCCTCTGAGCAGGTGAAAGCTCAACAGCTGCGGCAAAGGCAATGCTGAATCCCAGGCTGAAGTTTTAAAAGCAAAATCTGTGGCTCTGTTGCTGCTTTGGCTGTAAACGCCAGTTCCTCCTTTCAGCCCATCATGCCTCCTGAACTTCCTATGATTTACCAGAGCAGCTTTACCAGCTGCTCACGGTCCCAGCTGTAAGCTCCATGGTTGAGGCCCTCTCCGACGGTGTCTACTCACCTTCTCCCTGCGTGGGGATGTTGAGCTGAGCTTGGAGGAACAATGGTGGCCGGGAAGGCTGAGGAGAGCTGTGTTCACCCCCGCTAAGCATGCCGGGTCAGCGGTAAGCTGACTCTCTGAGCCAAAAGAGCTGACTAAGTGACAGGAACGATCAAGGGCTCCTTCAGCAGCATCCAGCAGTTCGTGCTGTAGCCGGTGAAGACACTGACTCTGCTTTTTTCCTGCCTGTGCTTGCCCCGTGTTTCCGTGACACCTGGAGAGGAGAGATGGGGGGCTGTGAACTCGGTGTTGAGGACAAAAGGGAGTCAGTCGTGGTAGGTCCTTCAGATGCGTTAGTGATTGACATAGGTTGAAACAAGAAAACTCCTTCTCTGTCCCTTTTTTAACTTAAAAGGGACCAAAGAAAGCCTTTCCCCAGCATCCTCTTGAGCAACACTAGGACTGAATTGAGAGAAGCTGTGCGGATTGAGGTGTGCTCTTGGATCCATCTAGAGTCACTCTATCAGTACATCCTTTGCCTGAATTTAATGCATCTGCTGCTTTTGCCAGTGGAGGAGAGCACAAAACCCAGGCCCCAGCGTGGAAGGTGGCCCCTCGGAGCCAACCTCCCCATGCACACCCTTGCAAAATATGAGCTCCAGCTCTTTAAGAGTCAGGTTTATTTTTCTCCTTCAGTTCCCTCCTCCCGGTCCTTCCCCCACTTCAGTGCAACTGAAACCTGATCTAATCCCTTTGCACATGGGTAATTTATTGGTCTATTGGGCTTTTCTTGATGGCAAATTGCATTGTCTTTCTTCCTGGGTTGAGGCTTTGGAGCAGTTTGCTGCATTCCTGCAGCTCTTTTCTCAGGGCTGATCTTTCACACCCCCTCTGAGCACAGTCAAATCAGTTTATTGGGCCTCTTTGTTATGCAAACAAGGCAATAATAACCAGCCTATTATTCTGCAAGATTGTGCTTGATTAACAGTTCAAAGGAGGTCGCTGGAAGAGCTGGCGCTGCCGTCCTGCACAAATCCTTTCACGAAGCTTGGGTCAGGTGGCCCTTGGGTCTTCCTCACCCCATGGTGCCCTGTGGGGCTGCAGGAGAGCCGCCCCTGCCCATGACACCCCATCCATCAGGCCTGCGGACAGCACCGATGGGCTCGTTTCTTTTCCTGGTGTGAGAAGGCACTGGTCGATGCTTGTCATAAAATAGAATCATAGAATGGTTTAGCTTGGATGAGACCTTTAAAGGTTATCCTGTTCAAGCCCCTGCAGTGAACAGGGACATCTTCAACTACAGCAGGTTTCTCAGGGCATCATCCAAATGGACCGTGAATGTTTCCAGGGATAGGGCATCTACCACCTCTCTGGGCAACATGTTCCTGTATTTCACCACCTTCATCATAAAAAAATTCTTCCTTATATTTAGTCTCGCAGCCCACACAGGCGCCAAGATGTGGGTTCAGCACAGCTGGCATGTGGGGTGTCTTGCGTAGACTTTGCTGCTGGGACAGGGTCAGGGACAGTTCGAAGGGCTGGACGGAGAGAGTCTTTCGTCTCTTCTGGTTTTGCTTTGGACTCCCAAAATCTTCCTGGAAGGGATCCCATCAGCCAGTTTTTTGAGGAGCATTGTGATTTCTCATTTTTTAACTCTTTTGGGGTCAGTTTGGTGCTGGTGATGACTGCTGTCTGCCCAGGAGCTCAGAATTCCACATCTTGAAGCTTGCAGATGTCGCTGGTATTTAGCACCTCCGAAAATCGTGCCTTTCCTATTGAGGTGTCAGCAAAAATATGTTTATTTAGATTACTTAAATAAATATGTGTTTAGGAGCCTAAGTTGAGTTGCTCAGATGTGAGGCCAAAGGTAATTACGTTTTACTGTGTTCTCCGAAAAAGCCTTTTACTGCATGTGTGAGGCTTGCACATCTACACTTCAATCCATACATTTGGAAAGACACGGGGTGATGTATTTGCACATCACATGTGGGTGATGAAATACTTTCCAGCCCGTTAGTAACCAAGAGGATATTAAACAACATCTCTTAGCAGCGAACGCTTCAAGATTAACAGGGCTCGTTAATATGAGTCTTAAAAGAATTGGCTTTTGCTTACTGAAATTAGTTTCTAGTAATTCTCTTTGCTAGAGAAATTAGAGGAGAACAGATCAATTATTGATTTTGTCCTAGTTCTCTGGAAAAAAAAAAAACCTCCATAATTTGGGTAAATAAAATCCAGGTAACCTGACACCAGCTGGCGGGAAGATGGGGGGGTGATAATTAAGAGGCTGTTAAAGTTAGATGTGTACATGTAATATGTTTGAACACTTAATTTAACACGCCAACGACAAGGGCAGAGCAGCAGGACCAGGGTCGTGTGATACCCCAGGCTCCCAAGTGCATCAGAACTCACCGGGGCGGGTGGACCATGGGATGCTTGCTGGACAGAAAACCAGTGCTTTGCAAACTGGGAACTCCTGGAAAAAAAAAAAAAAGAAAAAAGAAAGTCACTGCCAAAGAGAAGATCTTGGTTCCCCGCTGTGGTGCAATGCCCCGGTGAAAGAGGTGACCTCGGGAGCACAGCGCGCGTGTGTCCCACATCGGTACTGCCCATCGGGGTGGTAGGCTTTGCAGGAAGCAAGCCTGCTGGCGAGGGGGAAGTTCTGATGGTGGGTCTGGGCAAACACCTTCCAGCGAGAACTTAAAAGTGCAAGCCGTTTAGCTTATCTAGAGGACTGACAAGTGACTCGATTACAGTGTGTAAATATCTTTGTGGGAAACATACTGGTTACTAACGGACCTTTTACTGCTTTGGAGAAAATCGCTGGTTCTTTTTATGTCCCTACAATGAAGTCAGATAAAATCCACTTAAAACCAAGACCCGTGTTTTGTAAAGGTGATAAACTCCTGAAAGAGCCTGCCGAGGAAAGGGGTGGCTTTTCAGACCGGGCAGACCACACAAGTCCTCATAGGAGATATACCTGAACAAACGTGGGGCACCAGGCTATGCATGGGAGGGCTGTCTTAGTGCAGGTGATTTAATGACTTCTGGCTTTACACTTTCTGAAACTGTTGATTTCAAGATACCGAGGGAAATTTTGTCCTTGGTTTGGTTGGCACCAAGCCCTTGAAAAAAAGGGGAAGATGATGGGGAGGTTGGGAGGTGTCTGGGCTATGAGGGGTTGAAGTCACCTGTTCCCAGGACGAAGGACGCTTTGTGATGGTCGAGGGCGGTGGCATCACTGGAACTCTGGGCTGTCTCGCACATCCCAGGAGAGCCTTGCTGGGTTCCTGCTTGAAAGGGATTTGTTTCTGTGCTAAGTCATCTGTGGCTGAAAAACAGATCCATTGTGAGTCGATGGAAAATAGATTATGCGAAATTGAATAAACATCGTTTCTTGGCCTGGGTACAAATGAGCCTTCACCGCTGTGCCAAAGCTGCTGCCAGAGGGGACAAGGCAAGGCGTGCTTGTTAGGAAGGGCAAGAGGGTCCCGTTTGCTCTCTTCTACAGCCTTTATTGGCCGTGGCCGAGGTTTGCCAAACCCTGTGGCTAGCGCTGTGGTTGGAGAAAGGTCCATGGGAAAGCCCAGGCGCGAGTGGCCCTGCTTGCACACGGCCTTTGTGCTGCGGCACCTGGCTGTGCAAATCTGGCCTTATATGGGGCCCTGAGTGAAACAGCAGAAAGGGGATGGGTGCCAAAACTGGAGCGATAACATCTTAAAGAAGAATGCTCCCCCTTCAGGACCAGTGAGGAAGGAGATGGGCTTCCCTTGCCCTCTGTTTCCTTGGGGGGGTTTCTTAAACTCAGTACCTTATAAAGTCATGTGTGACCCTGGGCAGCACGGCAGTGAGGGATGCTCATCACGGGGATGCGCTTAGCACCCCATGTTGGGGGGCTCTTTGGCAGGACCCCGCTCTGGCCACAGGCTGCCATAGCTCACACCTGCATCTCCTGATCCAAGTGACTGAAGCGTGTCCTTGAAGAGCAACAGGCTACAGCTACTAAAAAATTCCCCTCTACACAGCAGCTGAAGGGCTTCAGCAACCAGAGTGCTGCAGCCTGGGCTCTGCAAGCTGCTTGCTGGATGGGATGCTTTGCACAGCGTGTCCCAGTGCCTTACCTGTCAGGTGAAGTGGGGTGTGTGGCTCCTGCATGTCCAGGGACGTGTCCTCTGGCTCCTCCTGGGGCTGTACTGGCAAGTCTGTCTGCAGTGACAGCGCGTTTGGCCGCATGCAACCTCAGGGCATCCTCAAGCTGTACATTAGCATAACTACTAGGAGAGCAATGATTTTAATTGCTTGATGCCACAACTGTTTGGGATAACTGGCGGTGGTGGCAGTGGTCATGCTCCTGCAGCCTTTTCTGACTCCTGCCTTCCACTAGGAGGGTCCTGGCACATCTGTAAAGCTTGGGGGATCTGCAAAGCTATGCTCGCAGTCTCTCATCAGAGGGAGTGCGATGCAATTTCCCTGTTTGCCACCCCGATAAACACAAGCATCTCACCCCCAGATGCCCCACTTGCATTCCCCGTGCCAGCAGACTCACCCCTGTCACTTTGGTTGCCCTACGGTGTGAAGTGCTCTGCATTAAATACCATCCCTTACTTCACCCTCTGAGTTTAGGCACAGTGCTAGCTATGGCATCTTGCAACAGCCATGTTTGAACAGACAGCCTACAGAGCCACAGTGGGCAGTGCTGGGGAGCTGGGCTTTTGGCGTCATCATTTGCACTGTGTGTCTGATCTAGGAGAAACACGGAAGAATACCCTCCTCCTCAGGCCAGCTGGCTGTGACGGGAAACCTACCGATAAGCAAAATGTCTTCGGTGAAAAACCACACTTCTGGGCTGGAAAAGAAAAGGATATGAAATAATAAATATTTTTGAATTTGACCCATACATGGAGAAGGCTTGGCATAAATGTCAGCCCACATCCCAGATCAGAAGCTTGTTACCAACTTACCTTTGGATAATTGGAAGTGAAAGGCTTTTCCGAGGTGCTTCTTGCAGGTTTCAATGGGATGCTGCCAAAACAAAACAGCGCCTGGTGCTGTTGCTACCATCCGAGTTTATTAAACATGAATGTTAAAACTGTGAGGAACCTGTCACCATTTCCTATTTGACTTCACTTTTCTTGAAAGGGAGAGGAGACAGGCTTGTTTCTTAAAGCTGGCGTGCTTAGTGTTTTATTGCCTTGGTCTCCCTTTCTGATTTTCCAGCACCAACTGTGTTTAGGTTTCCAGCACTGTGATGTTTAAAACTAAACCATACTGTTTTCCCTGAAACAATACTGGGTTTTGTAACTTTCTTTTTAAACAAATCTGAAATGGTTTTGGCACAGATCCCTTGCCAGCCTCCCTCTAAACAAACCCTGAGACGGGAATATACGTGTACGCCAGCGAGAGGCACCACGAGAGCCTCTGGAAATGGTGGGGCTTTTCTTCTCACCCTTCTGCTGCCATTTGTGCCTGAGCCCATCCTGTTTCCCAGCCCTCCAAGGGGGTTGATTGAGGAGGGGAGGGAAAACACCATGAATTTTAAGCGGTGTGAGCCTCAGTTCACCCAGCAAGACTCCAGATTGGCACGATCAGAGCGGTGTCTGTGCGATGCTCAGCGATGGCCCAGTGCTTTTTGCACGGCTGCTTTCAAGTCTGCTCCAGGAAAGCCACGCTGCCTCGGGGAGCAGACGTCGGGGGAGGGGGGGAACAGGATCTGAATTTTCTTTGCCTTCCTCTGCCTTGCCAGCAAGCGCCGGAGCTGCAGCTGAGCCCAGCAAAAGCCCTGCTGCCTTTGGCTTTGCCTCTGCGTGGGGTGTGAAGGGGAGCGCGGGCTCTGCTGGCATCCCCGCACCCTGCCACGCCGGTTTTTCTCCTCCACCTCTTATTCCCTCCCTCTCTCAGCCAGGCCGTGCTGGGAAACGGGCTCCTGGGGCTGGGCAGAGGCACACGGCAAGCAAGAAAGAGGTTGTTTTGGCTCCTGCTTCTTTCCGGAGGCACGGGAACATGGGCAGGGTTGGTCACAGTGCAGATCCTGCTCTAACCTCCGCACATCAGCATGTGTCTGGGGCACAACGGTCATGCTGGGGCTGGGTTTTCCCCATGCCCATGGTGGAGGAAACGGAAGGCAGACACATTTTTTGCCCTGGTAGAGCTAAGTCTGGACATGACACACAGTAACTGATGCAGCACAGAGCTTTGAATGTCAAACAGTAAAAAGGCATTGAAAACCACATTGCATCTCCCCCCACATTTATGGTCTTGCCTTATCCCCGTTAATGAATACGTCCCATTCTTCCCCACCCTGGTTTTTCCCCTCCAGGAGCATTCATCTAAAAGCAGGACGAGCTTTCCCTTCTTGGCTTAAATTGGGGCAGATCCTGTTGGTTTCTTTGACTTTGATGCATGAGGGTTGGGTCATGGGAGAAGGTCATGCCTGGTGAGCACGGCCCTGTCACGCGGTAGAGCCGATGTCATGAGTTTGGGCTGCAGGAGAAGGACACTGACCTCTTGCTAGGGATAGAGTCAGCTGTCACTCACACAGGTGTGCAAGCACTGACCATCTTGTGTTTTCCTCCCGCAGTGACGTCTCCATGCAAGATCCTCAAGTGCAACTCTGAATTCTGGGCGGCCACGTCGGGCTCCCATCACCTGGGCGCGGAGGAGGCTCCCGAGTTTTGCACGGCGCTGCGTGCCTACGCACACTGCACCCGCCGCACCGCCCGCACCTGCAGAGGCGACCTGGCCTACCACTCTGCCGTGCATGGCATAGACGATCTCATGATGCAACACAACTGCTCCAAGGATGGCCCTACATCCCAGCCCCGCCTCCGGACATTGCCCCCCGGCGATAGCCAGGAGCGCTCCGACAGCCCTGAAATCTGCCACTATGAGAAGAGCTTTCACAAACACTCAGCCACCCCCAACTATACCCACTGTGGGCTCTTCGGGGACCCCCACCTCAGGACTTTCACGGACACTTTCCAAACCTGCAAGGTACAAGGGGCTTGGCCGCTCATAGACAATAACTACCTGAACGTCCAGGTCACTAACACACCGGTGCTGCCTGGCTCCACGGCCACCGCCACCAGCAAGGTGAGCCTTGGGCATGTCCCCATGAACAGAGGTGGGCAAGGGCAGAGGTGCTTCTGAACAACCTTTCTTTCCCCTGTTTCTCTCCTCCACCATTTGCACATCTCTTGGGGGAGGGTAAAACTGGGTGGGAGCTCCCTTGAATCTGAGCGTTCAGCCCTAAATAGTGAATGCCCATCCTTCCTTTGTCCCCACCTTCACTTAAATGGCCTGTGGTTTCTTCCTGAGCACATCCAGCACCATCATGGTTAGCAGGCTGAGATGCTGCAGCTCAGAAGGCCATCATGGCTAAAGCAGGGGGTAAGAAATAAAGAGGGCTCCTACCTGCGGGACTCCAGGTTCCTGCAAACGGCTAGATCAGGAATGATGGTGACACCCAGAAGTCCAAGCAAACACAGGACTGCCCTCCAAGGAGGCTCCAGCTTGCAGGGAAAACCTTGAAGTGAGCTGAGTTTCTCACATTGCCTTCCCCTCTGCCCAGGCTTGTAGTTGTCTCTGTGGTTTGTAGCCAAATCCAGGTATTTGTGGGGCATGGTCTGTTCTGGAGGTGCTTTCACAGCCTAAATAAACGTCCTGAAGGTACAAGGCAAACACTGAGAAAACCTAAGTGAAAATACACTGCTGTGATACAGCAAGACTTGTGTGGAATGGCCTCAGCTTCAGGAGAGACCTGGAGCTGATGAACTGTTACGTTGCTCCACGGTGCACGAGTTGTAAAGCTAATGGGCACAGCAATTTTTTGTGCCAAAAAAAAAGGGGGAAGCTCAGCAGGAGGCATCTTCTTGCTTTTGGAAGGTGTCCTGTCCTATCCTGCTGTGTCTGGGAGTTCTGCTTCTCCCTGCGTGGATGGAGAGAAGCACATGTAGGACGGGGACTGCTTCTCAGCTCTGGATGTGACCTTTTTAGCCTGAGCTGACATTTGGGTTTCAACCTGTCCCTAATAAATCTCCTTAAAGATACTTAATGATGCTCTCAACTACTTACCTACCAAAAGACATCAAAACCTGCTGAAGCTTGCAAGGAAGTCTGGCTTGAGGAAAGTGGTCCTTAAGGACCCCAGGGACCTGCAATTTCTAGGCTGGATCTCAGGATCACCATCTTAATTGAGCCCTTTCAGCCGTTATCTGCCTCACAGGCTTGTGGTGAGGAGGGATTAGTCATGAGATCTGCAGCATGAACTGTGGAAAGCATTACTGGGTCATTGCTAGAGCACCATGTGCTGTTGGAAAGGATTGGGGCTTCTCGGTCCATGGGGCTCTTTGTGTTTTTGCATGATGTTCTCTGGTCTACCCTTCTTCCCCCAGCCAGAGGCAGGGCTGGACCCAGAGAAGGTAGCCGGAGGTCCATGCAAGGGATAGTGCAGCCTGAAACCCAGGGCATTGTGATCTTTGTGATGTGACTGAGGAGGGGATAGCAGGGCTACCATGGAGCTGGGAGCAGCTGGGTGCTCAGCAGAGGAGTGGGTGGAAGAGAGGGGCATTGCCAGGGCTCTGAACAGCTCCTCACCAGCACCACTGGGAGCAGAGGTGCTGGGAGTCACTACTGTGCTCAGCCCAGTTCTTGGGGAGCCTCAGTTTTTCCCTTCATACTCAGCCCTGAGGTGTACCTGCCCTGTAGTTGACGGATCCATCTCTCCTCCAGCACTGCCCCACTATTCCAGGTCTCAGGCTGCCCTTTCATGGGACCCACGTGGCAGGTGGTCCCCCTTACTGCTCCTCCCTCATGGAAAGAGGTGCAAGAGGAAGAGCAAGTCTGCAAGAGGTGAAGGAGGAAGCGTAGTTTGCATGAGAAGAAGAGCAAGTTGCTTTTTCTCCTATGCAAACTCTGCTCTTCCTCATCAAACCTTTCCCTCAAAGCTAGGTCAGCAAGGGAAGAACAAGTGCTGTGAGGTCCTGCCTCCAGCAAGGGACCCATATTTAAACTCAGCCAAGGGTGGAGAGCAGTGTTGGGCTTAGTCCACACCCATACCATCCCTAGAAGGGCCAGGCCTGCCCACTCAGACATGATGAACACGTGTGTCTGTGTGGTGGAGATGGAGCACGACATGTTCTGGGGTCCAGAGGAGAAGGTTCTGTGGTCTGCAAGTGGCCAGGGAAAGGAAGAGGTCCAGCCATTGGGATGTAAATGTCATGGGAGCCAGAGGAGAAGCTTCACCACCTCTGAGAGAGTCGGGGCTCATCTGCCTCTGCCATCTGCCAGGCCCTGAAGGCAAGACAGTGCTGCATGCATGGGCATGCTGCCACAGGTCTGTGAGTAGCGATACTCTGCCCAGCTACAAGGTAGCTCCTCTTGGGCTTGGAGATAACAGTACAGCTCCAGGTACTACATTAAGTCCAGCCTCCGGGTCTTGACTCCATACACACAGTGTCCTCATCCCTATGCTGAAGCAAGATGACCATGTCTGGATGCCTAAAAGTTGGGACAACTTATTAGGAATAAGCACCTACCTACGAGCTGAAGGCCACACTCCTGGCCAGGCTGAGCAGATGGCTCCTCCACCTCCCATGCCGCTCCTGGTGGTGGCCATACACTCTCAGGTGGTCATCGCTGGTTGTAACTGTGTTCCTTTCTTTCCTCCTCTACAGCTCACCATCATCTTTAAGAGCTTCCAGGAGTGTGTGGACCAGAAAGTGTACCAGGCAGAGATGGATGAGCTCCCCGCTGCCTTTGCTGATGGCTCCAAGAACGGTGGGGACAAGCACGGAGCCAACAGCCTGAAGATCACTGAGAAGGTGTCGGGCCAACACATCGAGATCCAGGCAAAGTACATTGGCACCACCATCGTGGTGAGGCAGGTGGGCCGGTACCTCACCTTCGCCGTGCGCATGCCGGAGGAAGTGGTCAATGCCGTGGAGGACCGGGACAGTCAGGGCCTCTACCTGTGCCTCCGTGGTTGTCCACTCAACCAACAGATTGACTTCCAGACCATCCGCTCGGCTCAGACCACAGAGGGTCGTGCTCGTAGGAAGGGGCCCAGCCTGCCGGCCCCCCCTGAGGCCTTCACGTATGAAACAGCCATGGCCAAGTGCAGGGAAAAGCTGCCTGTGGAGGACCTCTACTTCCAGTCCTGCGTCTTTGACCTCCTCACCACAGGGGATGTCAACTTCATGCTGGCTGCTTACTATGCCTTTGAGGATGTGAAGATGCTTCACTCCAACAAAGATAAGCTGCACCTCTATGAAAGGACACGGGACCTGGCCCCAGGCAATGCAGCTCCCTCGGGGACCCTCCCTGTCCTCTGGGTAGTGTTGCTGTGTTTGAGTCAGTGTTGGTTGTGTTTGTTGTAGAGGTTTGGTCCTTCGCACCATGGAGAGCGGGGAAGGGGGAGCAGGAGGAAAACAAGGATGAGATGGCAGTGCTGGACAGCAGGAGGCTGGATGTCAGAGCCGCGCGGCTTGTCCTCACACCTAAGCCCCTCTCTCTAGCACCAGGTACTCCACCTTCCCAACACTCACCTGGGAGGAATGCACTGCCAGCGGGACCAGACAGGAGTTCTTGCTGGACTGTACCTTGTCTGGACCTTCCTCACCTCCTCCTCCTAGTAGCTGTGGGTGCCAAGAAGACCCCCACCTCCTCGTGCCGCTCCCTTAGGACCTGAAAACGCATGTGGTGACTGTGACGTTGGTGTGCAGGAATGTGGCTTTGTCTTCGGAGAGCAGAGCCTGCAAGGAGGATGCAGAACAGTGAAAGAGGGTCAAGCCTGGCCAGCACAATGGGGCTGGGCTTTCTGCTCTTGGGCATGTCCCACTCTGCCCACAGCCCCATTGTTGCAGAAAGTGGTGCAGGGGGGCAAAATGTTGGGGAATAGTCCCACAGTTGCCTGGCTGCCGGTGCCAGGCATCATCTGGGTGGAAGGAGAACTCGTTCCTCAAGCTTCAGCTCACGTTTGCTGTAGTTCAAAGGGCATCTCCCATTTTAGCCAGTTCATTTGGCTGATTCACTCAGTAGTTTTATTCCCGGCTCCCTTACCTCTGCTCGGACCCACCGAGGACTCCTGATAGCAACAGGAGAAACCTGGCCAGTATTCAACCGGTTTCTGCAACTTCTTCCCAGAGTTGGATGAATTCCTCACACCATTTGCTCTCCGGTCCCCTAAAACTAGCAGCAGGGAGGCTGCTCAGTGGGAGACCCAATCTGCCCCTCCCTCCAGCCCTGCACCCTCTTGGCCCGCCCGCATCTCGGCCAGGCCCTGGGATAGAGCAGGAGCATCACGCTCTGTTTGTTTGCTGCTAGGTCTCTGCTCTGCTCCTCATCCTGGGGCCGTGACGTGCAACCCCACTGCAGACCAGTCGCACCTTAAGCCTCTCTGGGCTTGAATCAGAAATGGGGCAATGTTAGAAATCCAGCCAGAAGATGGGATGCAGCAGAGGACCGCCCAGCTGCCTCCAAATATCTGACTGTTCCCTGCCTCAAAACCTTCGATAATCTCTTTCCCCCACCACATAGTGCTGCCTGTCTCCTCTCCATGTTCCTCTGTGGTTCACCTCACCACTCACTGAACAAACAGCAAGACCACCTTTGGTCTATGTCTTGGAGACCTCCTGATGGGTTTCCCCTCCTTTCCTCAGGGGGAAGTTCCAGAAACAAGCCCCCAAAACACGTCACTCTTGGGGGCACGTCCTGCTCACAAGGGAGGTCTCTGGGCATGATGAGACAAGCTAGCACCAAAAGAGGTGGGAACGGGCTACGTTTGGCCGTTTGAACTGGTGCCAAGAGGCAGCCTGGTGTAAATATTCAACATGACTATTCATTGTGTCCTAACAGCTCTAGAGCTCCATTTGTAAAGCAGCAGAAAAATGCAAAATTGTGTCAATGGATGTAATTTATATTGTCTCTTTAATATATAGAGCCCTGGCATTGATCTCGTGTGACTGTACAGATGAAGAGATGTAATTGGTTTTTAAATGTTTAAGGAAAGAAAAGAAACAAAAACAAAACAAAATGGAGAAAAAAAAAAGAAAAAAAAAAAAAAAGATGTGTTTACTACTTTGCTCCTTGCTTTGTTTGCTGGTGCCCCAGGTATTCTGTTTAGGGAGACTTTGAAATAAGGCTATGACAGTTTGGAAGGCTCTGAGGAGAGCAACCACTGGACCGCGACACAGGACAGTTTAGTTTCCCAACAATGCACTAATTGCTCAGCCAGGCTGATTTGGACTTTTTATTTCCTTTGTTCAAAGAAAGAACTAAGTTTTTGTCTTCCTTCGAAATTCCCAAAGTCAAGCCAAAACTTGTCGCTGGGTAAGAGGAAATATTTGCACCTTGCTGCGTTACCCCCTAGACAAGAGCAGCTGTGCAAAGCATCCCTCAGAAGATGGGGTGCTTCTTGAAAGCAGTCTTAGCTGGCGAAGCCGTGGCATGCTAACAAGTCAATACTTACCTTAAGACCTACCTTTCCTATAACGTGATCACCTTATGGTCCTCTCTGCTATGGTTTAGGGGTAACGTCCAGCCAAGGAAAGTCCATTTGGTAATGGCGTGGCTCAATCCTGCTGTCCAGATGAGCACTCCAGTGGTGGCCGGTTGTCGCATGGTGGCTGGAGTATCCCTATTTTAAAAGCAAACAGTGAAGCACTTTATTTTGGTTGTGTTTGACCCGATTCTGGATAAAGGTGAAGTGTGGCCAAGAAAGACCCGATACTTGGAAACAACAACACAAGAAACACGTAGGCAAAGGCGGGGGGGGTGGTCTTTACGAGAAGGCCACCCTCTGCCTCCTCCCTGCGTCGAGACCCACGGGAGTATCACCGCGTGTATATACTGTAAATTATTTATTGAGAGAAACGCAAGTAAAGTTTGAGGGTTTTTGACAATAAACGAGTGGGTCTCGGTTTGTTCCCGGTGTGCTGGATGGTGCTGTTCACCGCGCAGGATGCGAATGCTGCCCCATTTCTGTGTCAGCTCTAGAGCAGCTTTCTTCCACCTGTAACCCTTTGAGAGCTCCTTTTTGTCCTACCTGAGAATCTCACTCTGGAGGGTTTATTTATCCACAGCCAAATGAGAAAAATAAAAAGGGAGTGGGGGGAGAAAATACAGATAATAAACTTGGAGCCGAGCCTCACTGGGGAGGGAGATGTGCAGCAATGGGGTCCAAGCAGGTACCATTGCCTTTTCCCTGCTCACCCCAGCAACTGGGATGTGCACCCCAATCATTTCCCTTTCTCATGATCTCGCATCACAGTAACAGACCCCATTTGGGTCTGTTACTGCCCTCTAATGAGGGAAACCAAAACTGCAATTTTTGTTAAATTTTCCTTTTTGAAAACCTGAAGGACTCCTTGGCCCAGCAGCTGGGGCAAGGGAGATGCTGAGGCCGAGTGGGACACTGGCACCAACTAAAAATACACATTATTTGGGCAAATCCATGCAAAACCAACCAGCACAAGAGATCTGAGACCCAACCTGCCCCTCTAGAGCCCTGAAGAACTGGAAAGAGCTGCATCTACTCCCTCTGCCACCACTTTCACCAGCTCATAAGAGCTCAGCTTTAGCCAAGTCTACAAATCACATAAAAACCGCTCAGGGCTGGGGGGTCTACCTCACTCACTGCCCTGACAGGAGGTCACCAGTGGTCCCCTGCTCACCAGCCTTAGGCAGCATGTAGGCAGCAAGAGCACACCTGCATCTTCTGGTGGGACCAAGTGCTGATGTAAGGCGATGGTGACCACTGAGTGTCCAGGATGCCCCATCCTCATTAATGGTGTGGCACTGAATCTTCCCCAGGAGGTGAATGGGGAAGGCACAGGCCAGGCAGGGACACCAGGGCATGGAAGCAGTGGTGGCAGCAATGACCCTATGACATCTCTTGAGAGATTCAAATTGCTCTCCAGGGAGTGATGGTACAGCCCCAGCTTCTGCGGGCAGCCGCTGGAGTCCAGGCCCCATTTCATCCTACCCGTCTGATGTACATTGTCCTGTGGTGGATGGCTGCTCAAGTGCCACAGCCTGATGTCTCAGGTATGGTTTCAAGACCCATTTTGGCTGTGCCTGCTCATCCCCTGGCCTTGGCTGCTCTGAGCTTTAGATCTACCACTTGAGGTGAGCAGGGACATGGTGGCCGCCCGGCCACTGTTCACATCCAGCTGTCTGGGAATACCCACAACTGCAGAATATTGTTCACCAAAAAAAAGGGGTTTTGCTGGGAACCAGCTGCCCTCTAGAGGGTCTGCTGTGGCACGGCAAAAAGCAAAAGGAGGGACTCTCGGCCTCCCCATCCCCTCACTGGGCTGGGTGTGAGGCAGAGCTGGGGCGTCCTGCTCGCTGCGGCCGCACAACAGCTTTTGCTGACCACCAGTTGCTCACCCTCACTGAAATAGGCCCATGGCAGTGACCACGGCTCCAGCCCGTGCAGGGGGAACACAGCCCAGCACCCTGAGATGGCCGCAGTGCTGCACGGACCAGGTCCTTGTGGAGGAGACACTCCCATAGGACTGACCTGCAGAGATGTGGGAGGTTGCATCACACCAAGAGGACATGTCGCCATCAGCTCTTGACGATCCGATCTCAGGATCTGTTTGCAGAGTGGTGCTGCGCACACGGGTTGGCAGGGGGTGCAGGGGAGCCGATGACAATGTCCCCCAGCACCAGGGTGCCCGTATTCTTATCCGCCCCATTGCTCTGGCTCCTCAGGCCCCTGCTTCTCCAGCTTTCCTGTGGGTACCCCTGGATAAAAGATGAGTCAGTGCTGAGTTAAAAAGATCACCTGCCTCACATCAGTTCACCCCCTTTGCTCCAAGCAGGGACACCCACACCACACACCGTGTGCCTCCCTTCCAACCGAGCCCCCTCTCCCTGCCACAGCCCCACAGCTAACAGCCACTCACTCTTTCCATTAGGAAATCCATTTTTTTTAACTCAGCTGTGAAATTTCACTCTTGGCTGAAACTTGGCTCAGCTGAGAAAAGGGCTGGACCCAGTGGCTACAGGTGTGGAAAGCCCTTTTTACAAGGAGCTCTTGTAACCTGGAGAAATGGTTTCAATCCCTGCACCACAGCTTGCCACGTGGGCCTCAGTGTGAATGGATGGGTGGTAAAGACCAAAGCAAAGCAGCCTGAAGGATGCCATTACATCTCACCCAGGGAGAGGGGAGAGGCACATCCTGCCAAGAAAGGGATGGGGACAGAGAACTCCACTGACACAGTGGGAGCAGAACTTTTCCTAGAGAAAAGGGAAAATTTCTCCAGAAAGGGTCAAAAAAAAAAGTTTACAGACCCCCAGAGATCCAGAAAAAGACGGTGGTTGGACAAACATGTAAACAATCAGCATCATCCCAGTGAAATCCTGGTGGAAACGGCGTGAGGAAATGCCCAGCTTCTCCTGACTGGGTAGAAATTCCCATCCGAAGGGGTTTCCAAGTCACTATCACCACAGACTGTGAAACTACATAAAAGAGCCAAGAAGAACACGTTTATTCCTGCACACTGAAAATACCCATCGTGGCGTGCCCGGGGCTGGCAGGAAAGGGTCCTGGGATCCCGTAACAGCCCCAGTTCCAGGTGCTCGCCCTGTGCTTCTGCCTGACCCCCTACCCCGCAGACACACCACGCTGGCGCGGTTCTGAAAATCTCAGTAACACTTTTTAATATACAAGAATCAAAAGTACAGCAGTTTTACAATGTAGGAAAATTTAATACATACTATATAAACAACATATTTACATCAGAAATCACTAGGACAGTGGCATTTTTTTCACAAATATAAATTAATATTAATTACTGTTTTTAGTCAACAGGTTTAAAAGTCCACATTTTTACAGTAAGAGTCCTTCTCTCCCCGGAGGGGAGGTGGAGGTCAGGAGGAAACGGGTGAAAGCAGAATAGTATTTTTGTGTGGATCACTTAAAACTGTTCACATAAGGACTTTCCATTAAACATCCGTTTTGGTTGGGCACCACATCACCTGTCCCTGCAGCAGGTTTCAGTCTGCAGGACTTTCATCATGTGAATTCACAACTTTACACCATTTCCAAAGCGGTCAGGCTGAAAACATCTTTTTTTTTTTTTTTAAAAAAAAAAAATAAACCCCAGCAAGTTGCTACTTTTTCCTGCAAAGAGAATAGAGGGAATCCCGCAGCTGATTCGGAAGGAAGAGCTGTACCAGAAGTTGACACAAACACCGCAGTGAAGTTTATGGCTGTGGACCTGTCCCCTCTGATCCCACTCACATCCAAGTGACTGTGTCTGGTTATGGTCCCTGTGTTGAGGGGACATAAAATGCATGTGTGTGTGTGTGTCTGTGTGTGTGCACGCTCAGGGAGGACTTTCTCCCAAATCTAGTTCTTCAGCTTCATTAAAGCCAAACCCATCGAAGATCCACCCACCATGAGAGAACAAAAGTATGTGACTTTAGTATCAGGCTAACATGACAGCAGGGACAGCTCTTTGGTGGCTACGGGTAAAGCTTTTGCTGTTGCACAAGAAGGAAATCCCAACCAACCTCATACCTGGAATCCAGGACCAGCAGAAACGCCCATGGCTGCTTACAGAAAATGCCTCTTGCTGGGGTTCAACGTTTTCCTGCACCAACCGTAACACTGGTCTGGCCAGTACTACCTTTTGCTACAAGTGTATGGCACGAACTTTCCATCATGATAGCACCGCTTGGTGAACAAAAAGAGCAATTCTCTTTGCCCCTCCGAGGTTTCTTCCATTTTCACATTAAAAGCTAATACCTTTGAAAAGAAAGGACCTCTGCTGAATACCACAGCAAGTGCGCCTGCAATCACAGCTTAGCGAGAGACACCGCAGAGACGCGTTACCTCAACACCTCCCATCGCCCGGCAGCTCCAGGGGGGACTGTGGAAGACTTGCCCTCACCTCCTCCTGCACAGGTAAACACAAGTGGAACACTTTCTCGGGGCAGTGCAGTGCCCCTAAGGAAGCAGAACTGCCCTGCGTTGGGTGGCAATCTTGCAAAAGTGAAAACAAAAGGGGAGCAAAACTCTTCCCGCGTGTCCCGGTAAAGCAGCGGGCTCTGAAAGGAGCGAGTGACGGCAGCGATTTCAAGGGGTGCGCTGCTTGGAGGGGGGGCACGGGGGTATTAGTGTCAGTTTGTGCGCACCTTCCAAGCCGCTGGCTGGAGTCAGGAAGCCAGCCCTGAACAGCCATCTCTTCCCAGACGTGCGGGGAAAGGACATCACAGCTTATTAGGGTCAGATACTGGCATCTTAACAGGAGGCCCAGCTTCTGTCCCCCACTAAAAAGGGGTGCCTGTACCAGCCTGGTCTTTAATACTGAGCTCTGGGAGATTACACATCCCCAGACACCACACTCTGGGCAGCCCAGCTGTTGGGAGAGCTTTGTGGTCCCTGGCGATGTGACTCTTATCAACAGAGACCTAGGACCTGAAAAATAATCACCCAAGCTACTTCTGGCCAGCAATCTGTGCACAGCCCCTCTCACCACACCAGTCTCCAGGCTGGACACTCAGTTCTGTGTCGTGTACTGTGGCTCAAATACTTGGAGGAGTGTTTAATCTGAAGTCCGCTGAGCTGCAGACTCCTCTCTTCCCTCTGCCATGCGGGGCTCCAAGACATTTGTTCCAAGGGGTTTTAAGGATCCAGTCCTGAATTCTTCATTCTCTCCCTGCTCACTTAAGTGCTAAGCTCCCAGGCACATTTTCAACTTAGACAGACAGAAGGCCTTTCAGCAGGGATCTTTAGCAGCTCAGTTACTGCTGACTGCTGGAACGGCAGCAGGAAGGTCCTGATCAGCCTGCTGGATCCCTGCTTAACTCTGCTCTACCATCCCTTACCCTTTGGTTGCAGTAAAGGTTTGTGATCGCTGTTTCGCAAAGCACAGAGAGAAATGACTTGCTCAGTGACTGGAACACTGGGCAGGGAAATTAGGAGCTTCAGGGAGAAAGGAGATTAGGAGCTGCAGGATCTCCGGATGCAGAGAGCCATCTTTTGACCTTGCAGTTCCCAGCCGGCATATGTTAGTTCCTGGACCATCCAAACAACCCTCACCAGAAGGGAAGAGGAGTTTTGCCCGCTGGGGAATACTGTTCTCACCCCAATCTCTTCCCTGCTGGTTAGAAGTGAACTAAGCTTTTGCTACGGAAATCTGTCAAAGCCCACCGGAGTCAAGACTTGCCAGTTCCAGCCCTGGAGATAAAGAGGAAAGTCCCCCCACACCTCTTCTGTTGCAGGGGACATGCCAACAATCAAAGCAGAGCCAGTTTCTTGAAATGGATAAAGACATGGAAATGATAATGTGGCCAGGAAAGCAATGGATTGTCACCAGCATGGCTCCAACTCCTTTGGAGTCACTCTGCAGGGACGTCAAGTCCCTCTTTCAACGAAGCTTGGCTGCTGAGGGACTCGCCTGTCCCTCCCTTGCATATATCCTCCCAGTGCCCTATGCTGGTTACACACAAAGCCCAGCTCAACCAGTTTATCACCAATCCCAAAGCAGCATCTGTCACAACATCAAGTCAGAGCAGGCACACGGCCTTCTGCACAATCCTAAGCAGCATCGATCCACCTTCTCGGTTTGGGAAACACTGGCTGGGGAAAATTCCCTGGGGTCCATTGGACCGGGGAAAACCAAAACCAAAACAAAGAATGAAGCAGCAAGGCTGTTTCCAACGTTCAATGGTGGAAGAGGGGAAAGGAAATGGGAATCCAAACGAGAATCAAGAGCTAGGGAAAAATCTTCCTCCACCTACTCCCCCAAAATCCTCCTTGACCCAGCAGGATGATAGCAGCATGTTCAGAGTTTCTGGTTGCTGGCTTGGAGAAACCAGCCACTGTTGCATCAAACCAAGTATTTCAGACGTGCTCTTTCCCCCCTCAGTCACTTTATGCTTTCCGAATGTTCCAGTTATAATCTGGATTGTTTTTCTGTTCTAATGACCTATCCAGAGGTGACCTGTGATCGAGAGGTGACTTGGAATCGTGGGGGGATTTCTGAGAGGGGGGAGAGCGAGGGTCCGACATTGCAGAGTGAGGCGGAGGGAGAGGCTGTTTGTAATCTCCCGATTTGTCTGTGTGGAAGGACCGGTAGTGGTCCGAAGGTCCTTGGCCATGGTATCCCATGGGCGGCCTGTGATCAGACATCCGTCGGAAATCCTGCTGGTGGTAGTTCTGAGGCCTGAACTCGTCGGATCGTCGACGCTTGGAATCGTGGTGGTGCCTGCAGAGAGTAAACGAATAGATGGACATCAGCTCCACAAGGCCAGCCTGGCCATGGCAGGCGGCTGCATCGCTGCAAACTCCTCCCAGCCTTTGAGAGGAAAAGGAATTACCTGTCATAGTAATCCCGGTGGCCTCTGTGGTCTCGGTCACTGTTGTACTGCTCGTACGGCCTCTTGCGGGAGAGGTTATTTGGTCTGTAGTTCCCAGAGCTCCGGTGGGGCTCTCCACGAGATCGCCGATCCCCATAGTGGTGGTCCTTGTACCAGTGCTGCTCATACTGGTGATGCCGCTCCCCACCCCACATCTGGTTGCTGTTGCCACCGTAGTTGAACTTTCGATCCCTTTGCCATTCTCCTCGGTCTGTAATGAGGAAAGCACCAGGAACTGTCTTTCATAATTTAGTTTAAGGCAATTACTTTGCTAGAATAATAATAAAGAAATTAGAAGAATAAAATTTGGCCTACATAGTTAGAGAGGAGAAAGTGAAAGGGGCACAGCAATAACTATCATTTCTTGAGAATTCAGCAGTCTTCTTATGTCCTGTTCTTACATTCTTTTCATCACTATACCATCAGGTTTTTCTAGTCCAGAAATAAGCAAAGTGGTAATATATGTTCCATCCCATCATCACCTCTAAACCTGACCAGCCACAAGTCCCAGAAGGACTTGGGTCCAAAAGTAAACAGCCATGAGGTTAGAAGGGATGGGTTCTCCCGGCTTGCCAAAGCTCACCTGTGTTGCTGAAATGTCTCTTGTTTGGATGGCCGTAATTGTCACGCGGGTGCCCGTGCATCTGCTGCTGGGCGTGGGAAGGGGGCAGATGGATCTTCTGGGAATGAGGATTGTGAGGCACGTGAGACTGGGACATCACAGAATCGCGGCTGGAGCCTGAAGGCTCTGGGCGGAATGGCTTCTTCATGCTGGACATGTCCTCCTTCTTCTTCTGCTCCTGCAAGGTGGAAGAGACAGTTACAGCTCAACTGCTCTTCCACCAAAAGACTCAGACTACACGAGCAACAGCCTTGTCTGTCAGGACTGGGATTTTTCTGCAGATTCCCCATGCTCTGGGCCACCCACTTCTTTCATACCCAAGCATGGCATGAAAGACAATGGTACAAACGTGGTAGAGGACAGGCAGTTTTGCCCCATGCAGCTCTAGTTCTACATTCTATCTCTATGGGGCAGCACTCCCAGGCTTTTCACTCTAAAGGTCAACTCAACAGAATGTGCCACATCAAGCAATTCTTTTTCTTGGTCAGAACAGCCAGGACAAAATGACCGGTGTTGTTAGGTGAAGGGAGAAACACCACCCAAGAGAGGAGACAAATACAACCAGACTGTTTAGAAGTTTAAAAAAAAAAAAAAAAAAAAAAAAAAAACCAAAACAACAACAACAAAAAAAACACATGAAAAAAAAAAAGCCCACGATAAGAGGCAAAAAGAATTGACACTTCAAGGGAGAAAGATTTTA
>JAAGNO010004290.1:3386-17185 GCA_033439905.1 Ceryle rudis | reverse complement strand
ACAGTTGCTGGCACTGCTCTTAGCTGCTTTGAGGACTCAGAGAAGCCATCAAGGGTTGCTGGGATGGAAATTATAGGAAAAGGGACAGTCAGACAGAGGAGCGTCTCCATGCCCACAATGTGTGTCCAGGATGGATGCCAGGCACAAGCAACCTATGCTCTGAGAATTCCTCAGGCCCAATAAGGCAGCACATTTCCCATTGCTTGTGTCTCTATCTGCTACCCCACTGTGGCAGCACCACTTGGGCGCAGGGAGGCTGAAGGCTGCTGTGCACCATGCTATATAGCCACAACACAGCCTGCCCCACCTGAATTAGCCTGCTTTGGGCTGGAGATTTATTAAAAAAAAAAAAAAGAAAAAAAAAGTGGCAACTGGAGATGGTCTTATATGCCTTCTGGCTCCTGAGCCCTTTAGCCATATCAAGCTTTTCTCTGGGCCTGTCAGAGCTAGAAAGTGATTTTTTTATTTTTAATGGAAGGAATGATTTCCACAAGGAAGAGCTGAGGCTCTGTGCCAGACACACCGGCCACCCGCAGACAGTAGAAGCGTCAGTGTGAGCCGGCTGTGGCCTAAGGGGTTGCACTGTGGTTCAAAATGGAGACTGTCTCCCACAGACAGTGGCCATGAGCTTGCTGAGGAGTGTGAGCTGACTCATGGCCCAGGATGGCCCTTTGGGCCACCAAGAACCAAATGCTCTTGGGCACTGTGGGGTTTTTGGACTGCAAATACCCCAGTGCTTGGCCTTGGCTGACATTTTTAATGTAGCTCCAGCAAAAAGGGATATCCGGCCTCCCAGTGGAGGAAAGGCAGCAGCTGCAGCATCCCCACTCACTCCACGGCCTACAGGGCCTTGCCTTCTCACCTCCATCACCTGGAGGAATGAGCTTGTGTCCCTCCCCCAGCTGCCTCTCTGCAGGAAGAGACCTCATGGCAGCAGTGTTATCATCAGCTGCCGGTTCAGGTCACAGGTTCACCCCTGTCAGCCAGCTGGCTGGGGTGGCTTTTCCTGCACACCTGCCATTGCAGGAGCCAGGGGTGCAGGAATGGACGCTGGAGATGGGCTGGCTTGGAGTGTCACCAGTGCCAGCTTTTGCAGCTCCACAGCTCATTTCAGCAAGTGAAGGACCAGTCACCTCTAGGATGGGACAAGGAAGGTGGCAGTGTCCCACCTGTTGCTTCTATTTGTGGGTGGACAGGTGACCCAGCACTTTCCACATACTCCCAAACTCTAAAAGTACACCTCCAAAATTGATTATTTCATATTAATCTAAATTATTTTTAAGGAAGCATTTATTAACATTTGTTGCTTTTGTATGCCGTCTGACATTTCTAGTGATGCATGTAGACTTTGCCTTCTTAAAAGAAGCAGAAGGTACTCTCCAAAGAACAAATTCAACATGTGCCTCCATTTCTCCACTAAGTCTAGACTGAGCAAACATTTTAGGTTCTATCAGTGTTTGTGGTCTGCAACGCAAAAAGCTGAGACAGATACAGGTTAGTCAAGTTCTTCTGTAAAGTAATTTATTATGGACACGCAGGCCAGGGACTGCACACGGTAGCAATACACCTGACCCACAGAACAAGTACTTTCTAATATTAGCATTAACCTAGGCAAATTACCTGCGTAATTATGCCTCTTTGAAAAGCCTTTCAGTAAACATATATAGGTATAAGGTGTCTTTCATTTCAAGAACACAAAGTGCTTTGGGTCTTATTCCACTCCATTTACATTTAGGCACTATTACCCTTCTGTGGAGGTGAAACTAAACTGGGCTTCAGCCTGTGGAAAATCACAGGTGCTTCTGTCCTGCAACAAACATCTTTGGATACCTACACTAGCATTTGTAAAGGTAATCACAAAATGAGTTACCGTGAGGCCACAAACCTGTCTATAAATACATACACAGATTCCATGTTTCCTGAAGCAGGAACTGCTATTTATTGTGTACAGCACCTGACACAATGCAATCTTGACCCGGTTAGGGTTCCTGTGCTGTCCTGCAGTGAAATGGTAAATAAAAATGCAATAATGATGCTTTCTCTTTTCCTTCTGCACAGTGTTATTGCTGGGGTGGTTTTGGTTAGTGGGTCTAATTATCAAAGTTGCAGAGCTGCTACTGAATGAAAAGGATTTAGAAGAAGGCATTTTTTTTGCCATTTTTGAATCATGTCTACTTTAAAACAGGGCATGGGCTTCTTGAAATTTTCTAAGAAACAAAACCATGTAATAAATTCTGTGCAGTGCAAAAGGTCATATAAAAAGCAGCAGGAGGACAGGATGCTGGGATAAAACACTGAGCAGATTTACTTCCTAAATTAACTTTTTTTTTTCTTTTTTTTTTTTTTCTTTACTCTCCCTGAGACTTTGTGGAATAACAGCATCTTGTGCTAGACAAAGGAAATGAAAGAGCATTAAGTACAGGTATACTGCAAACACAGTAGGCAAACTACTGGGGCATTTCTAAAGAAAACCATCAGAAGAACCCAACAAGGAATGCAGATTTAAGTGGAAACATGCAATTCAGCTTATCAGCAACTTCACATTTTATTCATTGTCAAATGTATTGGGAAGATATTAGGTGGACAAGTATATGTAAAAGCTGTCAAATATGATCAGCAAGAATGAGGTCATTGAATTTATGAGAAACTCATGTGCATCTACCCGTGCAAGTATGAAGTAGGGTTACTATACCTGTCTATGTATTTCCTGATTATGAAGAGACTGGACCGAATTCTTCTCTACCACAATTTCATCACAGTCTTCAGACATTTATTAAGTTTGTATTTGTCTGGTTTATGTGCCTGAAAATGTAAGCTCAAATAATACATCAATCCAGCAGATGTATATGACAGTTTGGTTTAATAAATGTAAGGGTCACAGAATCAAATGTCTGGGATGTTTGGAAGAAGTTTCAATTAAAGACAAGTTTAGCGTACTGCAGCAGCTAATGATTTGCTTGTACAGGGTGTTTGGCTCACCAAGTAAAATCTAGGGCAAGGTGTAAAACGTCACAGCATAGACTCTGAAAACTTTGCTAAATTTATAAGAAAGGCTAGTACACTTTTGTTGCTTTGCTTTACTAGCTGGGTCCTTCTGCCTGTTCTGAGGTCTGAGGAGGACTCTGAACTCAGCTGCCCCAGGCCAGGAGGAACGCTGGGACAGGATGGTAGTGAGACTTCCTCCCCAGGTCCTCATCCACGTGGTGGAGGAAGTAACTTATTTCATGGCTGGACGATACCTTCTGTCCAGTGCAAGAGAGGATCAGTGCCATTCCTTGCCTTTCCCTCTCCTTCCATGTGCCAAGAAGATGCATAAACTTCAGTCCTGACATCTCTGCCCACTCTTCTCTTTTAGTCTCCTCTTCTACAGGCCTGTTTCTAATTTCTTGCCTTGCTGTCATGCTTGCTGGGCACACCCACCTCAGGTTCCTGTAGGATAAAAGGATCACAGAAACTCAGTCTTTTATGAAATGTGCTGGAATAGCTATCTCCATGTTACAGTTCCAGGAAAAAGAGAGAAAAAGTCAATATAGCATGGTGGACTACAACATGCTTCCACATTCTGCCTGTGATTGCTCCCCAAATATCTCCTACTGGGATCGTTTAAAACTTTGAAGACCTATGACCAGTGCATAAAATCCTATCCTCTGCTTTTTCTTTATCATCTTCCTCCCAACCTTCCTCTTAGTTCTGTGGGTCAAAAGGGCATAACTTCCTGTCTGCCTCCTAAAACTGTAGTCTTTTTTATTTTGAAACAAGAATGAGCTGAAGATTAATTTTATTTTGCAGATAGCTGAACATAAAAACATTTGAAGTTAATAGGATCAGAATTTGAGTGCTTTTATAAAGGGAAAAAAATGCAAGCAAAGTGATTCTCTCAGAATACTTGCAAAAAAGAAACATATGTGAAAAAAAAATCTAAATGTGAATATAAAATAGAATCCAGACCTGTAAAACCTATTTTTTTTTCAAAGAAAGCCAGATTTATTGATATATCCTCAAAATATGGAAACAACATATTTGAAAAAGTAAAAAATAAGGTGAAAATACAGCATCATAGGCCTGAAAAAAAAAAAAATGACAAGAACAAAGTGAGTGAGGATTTGCAGGAGCCAAATAAATGCTGACATGACTTGAAGGCAGCAAATAAAATAATCCTAGCTAGCAAAAAGAAGTTTCTGCATCATGTCTGAAAAAACCCAACAAATTCGAGATATGACACTTCAAAAGCTGATGTTACCTTCATCAAGAATTTCTTTGCTAAATTCTAACCCTAATGAGGTTGTAGTGTAACATTTCTGCAGCTGATCATCATGTCACTTAAAAGAATGTTTCTTTTTTTTTTCATAAATCAGAGACTAAGGCTATTTTGAAGTTTCTAGATAGTAACATTACATACACTCTACCACAGTGTGGGGGTTGTTTTCAGGTTGAAAGATGTAGAAAAATGTACAACTGATCTGCTAAGCATAAAATTAATCCCAATGAGATCTGTAAATTAATCAATTCAACACAGGTAACATAAACTGTTGGGTTTTTTTCTCACTACTTTGAGAAAGAACATAATAAAAGCCACACCTGAAAACCTACATAGAAAAAATGTGGAGTTAGAGGCTTCATCTTTATCTGTTGAACACTTAGCACACACAGCTACAGTCATTATTCCCATGAGCAAATTAATCCTCAATCGCAGTGAACTTTGATGTTCAAAACCTGTAAGATGTTACAGGTACATATTCGAATTCTTTGATGTATTTGTCTTACAATATGAAAGATGTCTATTGCCAAAATATTGGAAAGAAAATGTGACTACAGTCTTGATGTTTTGTTCCCAGAGATTTTTTTGGTGTTGGTGTAACTGACGGAAACAAACAAACAAACAAAAAACCCCCAAAACCAAATACATGAGTTCTTTAATTTGGATATCAGTGCAAGGCCTTTCTGAAACTTAAGCTGTGATGAAAAAAGCAAAGCAGCCACTTGTAACCTTTCTTCAATTCAAATTTTACAGAACACTAATTTTCTGCAACCCTAATGTCAGTAGTGTAATCTCATATAGTAGCACAATCAGTACAGAACAACCCCGTACATAAAATATTAATGTTAATGGACACATAGAATTTCTGTTAGGTATATAAGACCACAAACAGATACATTTGCGGGTATAACTCCTGATTTAGGATACTAATATATATAGTGTAAGCTGTAAGATATAGCTGAACACAGTTAAAATCCTTTCCTTTCTTTTCTCCTTTCCTCTTCTCTCCTCTCCTTTGTAGAATAAGATGTTTGCTTTACAGCTATTCAGAGTAGACCTTTTCCACACTGCATGCAAAGAAGCAAGAGATGTTAGATCGAATGTTTTTATTGTCCTTTCCATTGCACTTTCTCTTCTATACCCTGGAAGAATCCCATCCTTATCGCCAACAGATGACTCCTTGTCATCTCCAGATGTATGACTCAGTGTAAGTCTTGCCTGAAGTCACTCAAATAACATATACCTGTTAAAGAGTGACAGGGCGATTGATATCTTACCAGCAGAGACTGCCCTCCCCTTTCTAAGCAATTTGTTTGAAAAGGTTAGCAGATAATGCCAGAAGTCCTAGCTTTGACACCTGGACCTCCACCTCCTCCTCATGTAAGTAAATAAATATATATATAATAAATAAATCTTTTCCAGGCAGAAGACCTCCCTTTTTCTCCAGAACTGAGAAGGGTTACAATACAGTAATTTTCAAATCACTGCAAGTTAATACTCCCTTAAAGATATAAAATATTTTCATAGTTCATCAAAGATCTTAAACCAAGGCCCATCATCAGTAATTGCTCATCACTTCCTGGCACCCTTGCCATAAGACCCAGAACATCTCAGTTCCCTGTTTTACCCCACTTAACAGTTATGCAGAACTTTGAAGAGAGGTGATGAAACAACATGGATCTTGGAAAAAAGGCACCAATCTATTTTGGTAGAGCTCCATGGAAATAAAGCAGTTTTGTGAGTAGAACTCATTATAAAGGACTGAAATGCTACAGTTTAAGATTTTCTTTGTGTTTACAGGTCTCTAACCTGGCAGACCTACATTAAAAGAAGCAGCCAAAGCTGCAGTGAGGCAAGACAGAGGTGATTCTTTCTGGGAGAAAGACAGGCATCATAGAAGCTGCTGTTTCCTCTAATATACCACACATCCTCAAGGGCATCTGTTTCTAGATTATTAAATTACTCTTTAGCCTGTGACTCATTTTTGTTTCTTCACAAACATAAACTCCCTTGACAGCTGTTCTGCTCGACCGAGGAAAGTATCAGGCCACAAAGGAAGATTTTTGCCTGTGGAGAAAAATGGAAGTGGAGACTGTGGAACCTGCAGGGGCAGATGCAGCCCTGCTCTTGATCTAAATAGGACTTATAGACATGATTTAGAGATCATGGAGGTCTTGCAGACCATGCTAATTAGGGAAGTATGAGGAAGAGGAAGGAAACCCTTTCAGCATCATGGTAAATGCCCAACTTGGTTATCTCCCACAGGAGACGCAAGTCATGATTCTGGCTTCACTGTTTTCAGAATTACATAAAGGACTCATCTTTTTGATGTGTCTTTATCTCTATATAATCCTCATAGAAACACACACATAGATTTATTTATTTTTTGATTTAATCAAATTATGAAGCAATTTTTCTGTGGTGAAGTAATAATTGTTTGGAGATGGTTGTAATGAGGCTTTAACAAACAAACCTAAAAATGCAGGCTCTGAAATAGCTGCTAAACTTTCAAGAGGCTGTTCTTTACCTCCCGTAAAAAGTCTTTGACTAGAGCATCTCCTGCTGTCTTCCATGGAGCCCAGGTTCCCCTTGTGACACTAGCAGCAGTAACTTAGTGATAAAAATGTGCTAACATAAGCATCACATTAAACCAGTGACTCATGTGTCTCGTAACTCCACTTTTACTAATGCTGGTTTGGGTACATAAAGGTTTCCACTTGTCCTAGAGGAAGCAATGAGTCTACAGCCTTATGCATGCAGCTAATTGGGGAAACTAGTTCCAAAAGCCACTGGCTCAGAACTGTTTGGCTGTGCAAAAAGAGAGCCCTCTGGAGACTGAAGCAAACTGTCCACCAAGCTACTTGTTTATATTTTTTTTCCTCGTAAAACTAATCTGAGAAGACCTTATCTGATAGAGCTGATCAGAAGTGTAACTGATAATTTAGGGTAAAATACACATTTGTTTTCACTGAGTTTTCACCTTGCTTTTAATAAATGTTGTTCTTGTTAAGATTACTAGCATGTGTGCAAGTGTGCTGTTACACTGATGCCCTCAAGGAAAGAAGGCTCCTGCAGCCTCAGGAGGAAGGTATCAAACAGTTTGCACTGCTTTTGAGTTTCTTCCAGAGAGCAGAACAGAGTTATCTACACCTTCTAACCATGTTGTTTCATGAGGTTCTAATAGGCAAACCAAAATCATCAAGAGAAACAGAAAGAGCAAAGAAGAAAGATATAATGAAGGAGAAGCAAGTCAAAGACTGTGAAGTACTCTATGTTTAACTGGCATAACACTAGCCTCCAAGACAGTCCAGCCTTTCCTCTTGTGCCTGTTGGACAAGAAGAGAAGAACTTATATCTCTGTGGATCTGTGCAAAAAAACCCAAGTTGTTCCAGAAAGGAAGTGATAACGAAGCCTGGTTTTCTATGGCTTTACAAATTTTGACCTTTTTTTGGGTGCATAATAAATGCGAACTCCAATTGACTCTAATCACGTGATTAAGGCACATCACCATGACTTTTTGAGATCAGTTACACTTCCTCCTGATGTAGCATTAACAGGATCTTCTTTCCAAGAGCTAATTTTCACATAATTTTCATGAAACTTTAAGTAACGCTGGTTGGACCTTTGAGGCCATTTCTATCAATCATGCTGAAATGGGAAATCTGGGCTTCCTGTTACTTGGGAGGACTATTGGACACCATGCAAACACACCAAAGTGTGCAAATCCACAGTTGCACAGACATAGGTTCTCCCACCTGTACTCACATGGTGTGTAAAGACAAAAGACCCATTTCCTTAACAAAAATGGGCTGAAGTTATTTCTGTCTCTTTGGGATCGGCAAGCCAGTATTTATTTCTGAAACACCAACAAGGGTCTGAAATTTTTCATAAAGAGCTCAATGAAAATTCAGAGTAACACCAATTATTTCAGTACAATTCTGTTAATTTACACATGAAGGAGCCTGAGCAGAACAGGAATTGGAGTCAAATCTATTAAACACAAAAGCAGGATACTCTAATACAATCATAATTGTTTGCCACAAAGGATACAAAAGTGTAGCTCCCATTGCTAACTGTGATTTTGTGATATGCATAGAAAAATCACTCTCATCAACTTATCTTGTCATTGTATTTTTTTAAACACAGGGGTTTTTCTAGGGACCCTTCCTTGCCACATGTTAGCCTTGTGCTAAATTACTTATTATTAAAGAAATATTTTTATAGAAATAAAGTCATGCAAGAGCATTATAATATAAATAGGTATGCCAAATCAAATGTGAATAAAATAAAGGTGATTTTGATATATACTTCTTAATTGTTTGGTAATCAGAAAAAGCACAAATTTTAAATAACTAATTTTTCTGGCTCCATCCTTACTTTGTTCTTCATGCTATTAATTTCCTACAAGTTGAAACATTTCCCCTTATTCTGTTTGCCTTTTCCATTTAGCATAAAAGAATATGCATAAAATATATGCAATATCAGAAAAGGTGCAGAGGGAAATAGACTACTCTTAACTGATAGTAACTTTTAACTCAGCAGATCTCATCCATGCAGAGGGACAGGTTTTGTTCTGTACTATTTTAAAGGTAAATTTTAAAACATCTATTTCCTATTCGCTATGTATTTCAAGAAATTGTCTAAAACCTCTGCTTATTTTTAAAAGTCTCTGCCTTTTTAAATTATTTTAATTTGGCAGCCCTGTGGATCACTTACTCATTTACATACATGAACTTCATTTGAAATGAATAATCAGTTTGTTTTCTTATCTTCCTGTCTACCAGACTACAGAATAATTCTCTTCTGTCTTGACCACCATCATGCCTTATTGCTATTGCCAGGGAAGAACTGCTAAATTATCTAAATGAGAAAACATATATATATACATCTGCATTTATAGGTGTGTAGGGTTATAAAACAGGCTTCCAACATGCAGAGGAACAGTGCAATGGTAAAAGCCAACACAGACTGCTCAGGAATATGGTCCATTAACATTAACTAAGCTTTTAAAGTCCTGTTCTTTTGTTTTATTTTAAGTTTTGACTTTTAGAATGAATGAAAATTGAAACTCAGATCAAAGGCCCTTACATTTCCTTATGTATTAGTGGGAGTTAAGAAATTCCCATGCAATTCCCACATGGATGCAGACAGAGTCTGGACAGACAGACAAGTGAAAAGTGGGAGCTAATGAATATTGCTCTAGTGTCAGACAGGTAAAGCACTCCCCCCTTCCTGTTAATTCAGTTAAAACAATGAAGAGAAAAACCCAGCCCACTCTTGTCTTGTTTGGCTTAGACGTGAACCCTTGATAAGACGTTGGAAAACAAGAAACTTTGTAATAGATTTTAGCTACCTTTGGCTGAGAAACTCACATGTCATAAAAATGTAAAAATAGTGGTGTACTTCTGCAATCACTGTACATTCAGAATGATATGTTGTAGATAGCAGAAAATGACCAAGATAAAGAATAATATAACATTTTTACTTGAATATTACATACTTTACATTTCTCTACAGAAAGGATATCCCAGCAGGAAGGAGAAAGGTGGAGCACAATCCCTGTAGCATTTCTTGTTCTGCATTGTACAAAACTTTGTAGGGACACAGGAAGAGGATACGGAAGTTTCTACAGGAAAACAGAGAAAAATTCAAACATAAACAGCATCCAAAAATTTACCAACAGTTTATAACATTTCCTTTTTCTCTTTAAATGTTTAGCGACACTTACATTACAGCATAGTTTACTATACATTTCTCTGTGTGTATTTTTTCAGTTTCTCTCACAACAGTACCTCAAAGAAATATTTAACATGATTTCTTCAAGCTATATCACAGGGAGTAATGTGGGCAATAATCTATTTGGTATATCAACCTCCTTTTAATAGAATGAGTAAGTGTCAGACTAGCAAGTTTATACTACAATTTGTGTAGGATTTTGAAGAAACTTGGTATTTAGCCAAAGTCCCCCTGAAGATTACTTCCAGATCAAACCCCTTATTGAAACCCTCTGAAGTCAAAAGAAGCTTGCCGTAACCTCAACACCTTTTACACAAGGATGTAAGATCTTGCTTCAGCAAAGTTTGTGTTTTAAATCTAGTGTTGCGTGCAGCTGAAATGTGGATGAGAAGATTATAGCTGAAGACCTGCCCTCTCACCTGGAGCAGCCATGGTTCACTGGATGGTGCCAGTGGTGGAATACAGCCATATTAACTGTTCTCTTAGGTTTGCTTGAATTTATTTTGTGTTAAGCACAGCATAAGAGCACATGATTAACTCTTACAAACTTGTTTAGTAAGTATGGACTTTGGCTTGGGTTGATGGTCTTTTACTAAATCTGGTTATGAAGGAACCTACAGTTTGTATCACAAAAGCTTTCCCTGTAAACGTGGCATCTCTTGATAACACCCAGTCAAGAGCACACAACAGCAGCTGAGGCAATATTCTTATAACCGCGGTTTTGGCTGCACATCAGGAATCTTCTTAGAACTGTAACTATCACTAGCATATGGTAACAGGGTATCAGAAGGGCAAACGTGTCAGCTTCTCAACGTGTATATTTAAGGTACAGGCAGGACAGCAGTCCTGATCTAATATAGAGCAAACCAGTATGTGAAAGATATATGAATTGGGAATTTTTTGGAGGAACTAGACTGAGTCTGTATTGCAAACCTACATTACCTGAGTTTTTAGAAGGACCAAAATGCCATCACTGAAAGCTTTTTGTACTTGTAGTTCAAATGTATATAAAAAACCCCTCTGAATAGAATCCCCTCTTTGACAGCTGAAAAGTGATTCCACATTTCAGCTGTACTAAAAGCAGAATAAGAATCTAAGGGATATGTGTGTCTTCTAACTCTAAGGACCTAATTTAGGCATCTGAGTTAGCTGGGGAGGCTTCCCAGGATCCCTGCAGTCAGCAAAGAGAGGAAGGCACCTCCAGACCTTTCACATCAGGGTCCTAACTTACATGATTTGAATTGTTTTCTGAAGTCTCTCTCTGTTAATGTTCATCAAGAAAAATGAGTGCACACACACATGTAAGGTAAAGGTACTAAGACACATGTATTTTTTTACTTTTTTTTGCAATGTGACTTAGAAAAAAGATTTTCTAGCAAGCAAAAGGGAGCTATAATTATGCTAATAGCAGTCATTTCCCATAAGAAACACATAATGCATGTACTTGATGGTCTGCATCAATGACTGGTTAAGGGGTTAGTTTTGACTTAAAAAAAACCCCAAAGATATTTTGAAGATTTATTTGCTTTTCCGAAGTGTCTTTAATATGAGGTTTATGGTTATGGCTATGGAGTAGGAGAAGAGGGAAGGCTTTAGGAAAACACTGAATATTTTATGAGAAAATGCACATCACCAAGAACACACATAATTAATTTTCTAACTACAAAACCAATAATATAATAATTGGAAGATCATAATCAAATATACAGAAATTAAAAGAGAAAAAATGTCATTTGGACCTAACTTAAAATATTTAAGCAAAAATGTCTCCCAAAGTGTGTGTCATACTGGGAAACATAAAAGCTATAGAAGGTCACATGTTGAAGATAAAAACTGCACAATTTCATTTGTCATCTAAAAAACTTAGAATTCGTGTGGGCTGAGCAGAAATGGCAGAGTTGCACTCCATTTGACCAAAAGCATTTGCAAACAGTAAGAGCAGTTTAATTATACTCAGATGTTATGGTGATATTTGGCAGTAGAAATACCTTGGTTACATTATATTCAGAGACTAGATTTGAGTAAAATAGACAGATGGAAGATGGAAGGGACCAAAAAAAAAAAAAAAAAGAGACCAATAAAATTCAAATAAAGTTCTAGCTCAGACCTTTAATTAGCCTGGAAAACAAATTGCAGTATAACAGATTGAAAGATGTAAGCGAAGCACAGTGACCTCTGAAATAGTTAATCTTTACAGTTAGATTAGACTTCATGATTATTCAAAGATTGTTGGAATGTTCTTTTCCTGTTTTCATGGGTTGCTCATTTAGGTTCCATAGTCTCCTTTAACACAACATTCCTGAAATGACAAAAAAATCGTAGTCAATTACACTGTATACAGGACGGAATTCCTTGTAAATCTTTCACTGAGAAGGCAAACCTAATGAAATCGTACAGGCAAAGTGATGCTTTTACTCAAAACATGTTGGGTCATGTGCTTTCTTCCACAACAACATACAGGGAAAGCAAAACATTCAGGAAAGCAAAAATGTGCCAGAGGAAGAGGAGTGTAAAAGCTGTAATCTCCCCCAAGCATTCCTTCCTGCTCAAGCACCACAGTCTTCTGGGGGTGGGTAGGGGAGAGGAGGAAAATCTCAGGGTCTCCAAAACATCATTCCCTTAAGACTGAAGGCAGATTTCTAATTGCAGCTCAGCGGTAATTCTCATTCACAGTCTCATTCTGTCATGAGGGACTGGAACATGCTCCCCGAGGGAAAAAGAAGCCCCTGGCAGGAGGGAAGAGGCTCCTGCTTTCTTGCCCAGGTCCTACCATCTGCACGGTATACTTGTTTCATGTTGTGAAAAAGCACTTAGCCCTTCCCCTGCCTCTGACAGGAAAGGTTTTAGGTTAAAACTCGCAGAATTTCTTTGTTCCAGAAAATGTGGCATGAGGTTTTTATCCTTTTGATGATGACATGTAATTGTTTTTCCCACTAATCTGATCCAACTTTGAACAAGAGGTTTCTCAACCATTCTGTTGATGTCTGCTATCTAAACCGTTTTCTAAACCTCACAGTTTTACTCTAGATAGCTCAGCAAAAATCCCAGGAAGAAATAATGCTTGCTGAGGAACAATGTGCAGTCCAATCTCTTGGGTTTCCATGGGTTTAGGGTCAGTGTTACACCCTGGAGGTAGCACTGTACAGTATTGCCGACAGCACTTTTCTTGCCAGTGAAGCTGCCTGCGAGATGAGATAAAACTGAGGACCTGACCACTTTTATGAGCGGTATGGATCTCCTGGGACGTTTTGCAGTAATGAAGTTGTTGGATCTGAAGCCTGTGTTTGTCCAGCTACAGTAAAGTGTGAAAGAGAAAAGCCAAACCTGCTAGAGGAACATTCATCAATATTGATGCAACATTTGCAAGGCATTTAAATCGTATGTTGTGAAGGGCAGCTAAGAATCCTACATGAATTAGGCTGTCATTCCAACTCAGGTAATCAGTTTCTATATACCTACTTTCCAAAACCCCTTGGAAATCCCCCTGTAACCTGGCAGGTGGTTATTCAAGCTAGAATTACTAGAAAATAAGAAAGAAGAATGTTTACTAGTGATTCTCCCATAAAACCTATTGTGTAAGTTTTCATAAAGGCAGATACAAATTCGAAACCTTTTCACTACAGAGCCTGTGCTCTAGAAAGAAATACAAAGTGTTTAGAAAGGGTGAAACAATGCATAAATTTATTAAATATATTCGTAATTAAAATATGAAATGAAACTGTATGAAACTTTGTTCTTGATAATTACACATGATTATAAGCATCTATGTATAATTGAGGAAAATTGTATACTGCAAAGTGACAT
>JAAGNO010004289.1:57150-74964 GCA_033439905.1 Ceryle rudis | reverse complement strand
CTGTAGACCCCCGGTGAGGCCTGAAGGTCCCCATTGGCCCCCTGTGCCCCGATCGGTGCTGTAGACCCCCCGTGAAGGCTGAAGGTCCCCAGGGGCCCCCCGCGGCGGTCGGTCCCCGGGTGCCCCGGTGCCGCCGCCGGACCCCCTGGAGCCCGGGTGTCCCCGGTGCCCTCGCGGCCCCTCCCCTTGCGTCTTCCCTCCCTCCCCTCAGTCCGGTCGACCGTCCCAGGGCGCCGGCGTGTCTGGGCAGAACCGTGGGCAGCGGAGCGCGGAGGAGCCGCGATGGTAGGCACGGGGCTCAGCGGGGCTGCGGGCGGCACTCGTGGGCTGGAGGCCGCGGAGTGGGGACGGGTCCGGCGGCGGCTTTCGGTGAGGAGAGTGCGGCTGCCTCGGCGCCTTCTCCTCGCGGTTCCTCGTCCTTTGCCGTGGAAGGGGCTGTGGGCATCGCTCCCTGTTCCGCGCCGCGGAGGGCCGCGGCTAGGGGGTGGTTGTGTAACCGGCGCCGGCGCGTGGGAAGCGGGACCATGCGGGACACTCGCTGGGTCGTAGCTGGCCAGGAGCCGGGAGCTGCTGGCCCCGCTCTTCAGTCGCGTCCCGGGGAAGTCCCGGGCCGTCCGTCCTACCGCGCGGAGCTCGGGCAGGGCCGGTGTCTGCGGGCCACGATCCTCGTCTCCTGTCGCCGCTTAGGATCTAAAGAGATTTTGCAAGTTGGTGTCCTCAAGCAGGAAAAAGCTTACGGGAAGGTAACGTGACGGCGTTGTTGAACAACAGGTGACGCATCTCTGCTTCAGAGGATGCTTCTTGAGGGGCTTTCTTCGTGGAGATCACTCCCACCCCTCGAGCTGTGATTTTTCTGGCACCTGTGCGAGTGTCAGTGTGTGTTCTGGTCCTCTCGAGAGCGGGTGGCCTGATGACAGGCTGGAAGAAAACTTCAGTATGTGCAGTAAATGCAGCTCCTAAATTGAAGGTGGGGTGATCAGGAACTGCATCTGCTGGATCACTTAATTGTCTGGTATGATAATGGGGTGCGGTACCAGTAAAACACATCAGTGGTAGGCTGAGGAAAAACTGAGGTTCAGCAGCTGAACTTGGTTTGTCTTTAATAATTGACTCCTGATGATTGATAATAGCTTTCATCCTGAAGTAATCCAAATAATGATTATGCCTACCTCTTACAAAAGAGCTTACAGTGACTAGTGAAAAATCTGAAGTGGTAATAAACTGGGCTAAAATCCATAACCTTTGAAAAAATAATTTATTAAAAACTGTACTAAGCTGGAATACTAAAGATTTGAGAGTTAAAATACATTGAAACGTTTGCATTATTCCTGCTAAAGCTTACCTAGTTTAAAGGCTGACCAATCTAGTGCTTTTGTCTTTATAGAGTTTTACTGATTTAAGTGGAGTGTTAGCTTGGACTGTTCACTCCCAATATCTTTTAAAGGATGCTGCTTTTATTACCAGTGCCTGTGCACTGACTTCCTGAGGCAAGTACAACGGTGCCTGGTTATACCTATGCTGAGCATAAGTCTTTCCTTTAAATAAAGAACTGCAGAGATTAGGAAGCTGAAATTTTTATCGCAGTCAAGGATAGTGATACCCCCAGCTCGTAGAGCCCCCTTACTAGTAAGGGGCTCTGAGTAAGATAGATAGACATGTTGCCTGTGAGCTAATTGTTTAGCCAGGTGGGTCAAATCAACTCTTTCACTGTACCCTTAGCTCTTCAGTACTTTCTAGGTCACAGACACCTGTGGCACTTATCCTAGTAGAGATTATGTATCATTACCTAGACTGCTGACATGTTCAATGGGGTTGGAAGTCCTTGGTGCAGGTCTTTTGTAGATGTCTACCTGTCAACAGTGTCTATGTCAACAATACTTTGAGATTAGTGAGTCTTTAGTTGATCTGCTGTGGGCTCCGTTCACTCTTTCAATTAAAAAGGTTTTAATCAAAATACAGTTGTTGTAATTATACTTGGGAAATTGTTCAGGCAGCTATTCTCAGCTCCTAAGTTGATACTGAAGTAATCTTGAATTAATCTTTTGTGAGATCTCAAGCTAATATGAACGGCATTTTTTTCAAGTTGTCCATAGGTAATGATTACAACAAAGCCAGGAAAGACTGTTTTCTGAAAGTAGTGTTTTTTCTAATACTTAGGCCAAACACTTGCTTGATAATCATTGCAAGGTAGTATTTTGTAACTTAGAAAGCTGGCAGAAGGGTTGCCTGGCAGGACTTACAGTGACTTCTTATGAACACGAATCACACTACTCATATCCTAAAACTTTATACTTGTTCTGTACTGTATATATATAAAAACCCATCACATTATTTCTTTTTATCTTTACAATATTGGTTTCTGTGGAGGGGGGTGAAAGAGCAGAATGTCATAGGAGTGCTATATATTCTCTAAATTAAGTCTTTTTTTCTCTTTTGTCTCTGTAGACCTTAGAGCGAGCTTTTCCTGTTCTGCCAGGGTCCAAGGTTCAGAGTGCTGAGTTACCACTGGCAGCTGTTGTTTCATGCTTCTCAGTCTGATACAGTAAAGCGTAAGAAGGTGATGCCGGTGTAAATGTACTGCCTTCTGTAGCTTCTGTGCCATAGTGCATTGCTTTGCTCAGCTCTGATGACAAGATTGTGGAGCTCTGTGCAACTAAGCAATAAGTACACACTTTTTTCTGGTTTATTTTTAATCCAAATCAATATTTATATCTAGTTAACAGTGTGGTTTCAGGACATCGTCAGACATGGAATGAGTGAGCTGTTTCATGGCTGTATGCCTTGTTTAATGTTCAAGAAACCTCTCAGCAAAACTAAGCTGAGGCAGAAATCAACTTTATGCAACTTTATACAGTGAGTTTATGCTTTTATACAGTGAGTTTGTCGTTAGGTAGTTCATGGAGTTGCATTGGAAGATCTTATCTGGAGCTGGATAGAGAAGCTGTATCATGTTACAGAAATAATCTTGTCACGTTGTTGTGATGATGTGATCTTGAACCTTTCCTTTAAAGTATCTTTGTAGTTTCCAGGGAAAGATTGTACCCCTGAGTACTGTCAGCTGATGTTGACTCTCATAAGGATAAAACATTGAATATTAATCAGTAAACATAATACTGTTTCTAAGGCATAAACTGCTACTATATTTATTAAAAAAACCCCAAACACAAACCCAAATATTCCAACAGCAACCCATCAGTGATCAGCTTTGCCTGCTTTTGCGTATTCTCTCTTCTAGATTACTTCTGCACTACTTCGTTGAGGAGAGAGAGAAGGGAAGGCTATAAGAGAAAGTGAGTTCAGCAGTATCTGGAGTAATTAACAAATTATTGAGCAAGCCAGGGTGGTTTAATTTGCTTATGTTAAGAAAAGTGTTCATCTGTTGTCTTTAATCAGCATTGCAATGCTAAGCATTTTTTCTCTAGTACCGCAGAATGCACTAGGGTGCATTTTATCTGGGCATATTTGATGTCTTTCTGTTTCTACTTCTTCAACAAGGATGGAAAGTGGATTCTTAAAAAGGAACCTCTCTGTAGCAATTCAACATAGCTTAACATCAACAGAGGTCAGATATTTAGAGCTCAACACAGCAAGATGCTGGGGATGTCTTGGTTACACAAGTGCCTATGAAAGTCTGCAGGAATCACAATGACACTATTAGCCCGAAAGGACTTGATAGCCTTTAGGATTTGGTCCTAAGGTAGCTAATGTGTGATGTGAGCTGGGACCTTATACTATCTTAAATCTTATTTTCTCCGAGAAACTCACAAGACAGACACTGATTCTTCTGCATTTGCAGGGTGCTTTTCTGTCTGTTCCTGCAGACAGTAGCATAGGCTCAAACCTTGCTCTCTGCCAAATGTGGAATAGTAGAGAGGGTAGCAGCATGTGCTTTGCATTATTTCTAGAGGTACATTAATGGGAAAATCTTAAAGCTATATAATGTTTCTGGCTGATATATGAAGTATAATAAAACACAGTAGCATGTTCCATAGCAAAGCTAGTGATTCATACTTGATCTGTTTTGTTTAGGTTTGTATTGTGTGCATGCTTGTGTCCGCTTCTTTCTAGTTTAGACCTTTAGAATGATTTATGTCTATATTGTATATGCTAGAGGACTCTTTCAGAAAACTAATGTATGCAGAATGTTACCTAAATGCAGCTTTTGCAGCTGGAATCTGAACATGTGGTTGTGTGTGTATGTATGTACGTACCTCTGAAGCATTTTTCTCATAATTTTTCATCTTTCAGAATTGCTTTTTTCCTCTCTGTACATAACTAGCTTGCTGTGAAGGAAGGGGTGACAATGCTGTTATTAGTTTAAATTGTTTGCAGCCATTTTTTCCTAACTGAAAGGGATAACTTGTCCCAGTTGTACTGCCTCCTCTTGAAGCATCACTGCCTATGTAGAATAAGGGAAGCTGAAACAAGGTTTTTTGGAGCCTTTGTGATAGCTAGCCAGTGAAAGGTTGTCAAGCTTTTACTGAGTTCTCAGTAAAATCTTTGTTTCTCTCTTAATGTGGAAAATATGTTTCCTTGCTTGAAACACTAAGAAGTTGCACATCATTTTAGAGAAGTCTTCTCAGCCTCTTTTGTAATAATTTTAAATATTTTCACTTCATAAATACCAGTTTAATCTTGTACCAATTTTCGGAGTTACTGTACAAGTGACATTGATCTAACTGGGCATGCACTGTTTTAACTAAGTTATATCAAAGAATAATGGGGTTTGTACTTTTCTATTCCCAATTTCAGCATAAGGAATTGGAAATGTTTGTGTGTTCAGAGTTATCTTCCAGTATAGTACGCATGTATTACTAACATGTAATAAAATGTAAATAAACCTCTTTAGAGGTACAGAAGAATCCTTTTATATCAGTAAAACCAAATTAGTTTTAGTTACTGCATCTGATGAGGAAGGGACCAAAAAGGTGGCGTTTCCTCCTAAGCTCCTAGCTCTTACACTTACTTTGCCAAGGACCCTGAGTAACCCCGGGAATGACTTTACTGAAGTTATATGAAGAGTTCTGACAGAGATTGTTGTGCTGCTGGTAACAACTAGCTTGGGATCTGGCTTACTGGGTTGGCCTGTAAGCTGTTAAGTTTTTGCTTATCCTTTGGTTCTGGTTGTTGCCACAATACATGGCTTATAAATGACAAATTGATCTGCTTTCCTTGTCAGTTTCCTAAAATGCTACTGTAATGCAATACTTTATTTTTTGGTTTTGTTTTTGTTTTGTTGTTTTGTGTTGTTTTTTTTTTTTAGGAAGCTGGCCTCTTGATCTAGATGTTGCATGGCTACTGGAAAGCATTTAGTTATGTTAAAAGGGATTTTGCACTTAAAATGGGTTTTGTTCTTGGAGTTAACAGTGCAAGACTAAGAGTAAAATCAAAGAAGCAGTTCCCAGAACTAGGAAGAGAGTGTGTGTGTTTGCCTTACAAAAATAAGGATTTGGAAAGCAGTTCGGTCCCTCTGAAAACACAGAAATCGCCAGGTGTAAGTTTTGGCAAGAAAGCATTGGCTTGCACTGTTAACTTTTTGAATGAAGCCACTTTGTACTATCTAAAGTCTCATCTTCAATATGAGCAACAAAGGTTTACATCAGTGTAAAAGGTTGTCTGCGAAGGAGCTTTTCTGGTCAATGCTGGTCACTAGCAAATGACCTCCATTCTGATTACTCCTGTGGAAGTGTGTTTTGTTTTATTTTTACTGCTTGTGTTTGTAGAAGTATTACAGGTGTATGGGCTGCTTGCTAATTTTTGAAACTGCTGTAACCAAAGGAGCCTATTAGCTGTTATGTTGTTTGGCTTTTATTATTTCTCCTACATGTGTGTAAAAGTATTTACAAATATCAGAGAAATATGACAAAGTAGAACTTTCTCCGTATCTTAAGAACAGAATCAAGAGCTGTCTCTTACTCTGACAAGTTCTTTAGATGTTCACCTCACCTAACTGTTAAGACTCTTGTGCAGTCTTAGCTTCCTGCTGCACTCCTGGGGGAGCTTGGGTGCGAGGACCTGTGTTAGACCTTTCTCAGTTCATTCTCTCCTGCTCCTTTTCCCCACGTTCCTGAGATGCCAATTGCTGTCCTGCCCAGGAAGTATGGCTATCGCTCATCTCCTGACTCATCCTCATAATCTCGCTTTCTTATCCTTCACCTACTGATTTCCACCTCTTCTCTTAACCTCATCTCTTTAAAAATGTGAATACCCTTTGGGGAGACTGGTTGTTCAGTCATGTCCTGGCATTGCATGGGATCTGTTCTTTCTGCTTGACTAAGTCATTACTGTGGTAGGAAAAAGCTTCTTAGTCTAAAGCATTTTCACACTGAACCTTATAGGTATTTTCTGCCTGTTAAGGATGCTTTATACAAATGTTTGAATGGCTCGGGAGTTTGACTGCTTCATGTACAACAGCAAGTACAAGCTCAAGATTAAATATTGTAAACAGCTTAGAAAGGGGAGTGTGGTCAAGGATATTTTTCCAAAGATGTAGCACCATTATTTGGCACTAAAACCACTGGTGAATTTGGTTCAGAAACTGTAAAGTGTACTTCTAAAAAAAAATCTGCATTGAAATTTTTTAATTGAAATAGAAAATGCTTTTTATTTTTTTGACAAAGCCAAAGGGAGAGCTTACAAGGAAAGCAGTATTAGTAACTGAGTTGGAGTTATCAGAAGTGATGCTTATAGGCAAGCGTACTTAAGATGTGCTTTTAAGTATGAAGAACTGCATGCTAAGATTGTTTACTAAATGCTAACTTTAAAGTTAAAGCCAGATATTAGCAGATCTTGAGCATGCTTCATGATTATAAAACAGGTTCAGTGTTCTGCTGTCCTGTCATCTGGGTGATTCTTCAGCTAGCTGCCAGAAGAGTAAAAGCCACTTATAGCTGTCAGGAGTAATGTAAAACAGAACACCTTTTATCATCATCATCCCACCCCAAAAGTATAGATCTTTCTTTAGCCTACTTCATCAAAAAAAGTAACACAAATGGCTTACGCAAAAGCACATGCTTCTAGAAGCTATTTTGATGCTTTGTTCAGTGATCTGAAGTCTAAATGAGAGGTTTTTGTTGGCATCATTCAAATAGGACTAGCAGTCTTGTAGCAACTAGCTGCACTTGTCCCTGTACAGGAAGTGCGAGCAGTTTTTTCCTTGCCAGCTCAGAACCACTCACTGAATCACCCTCATCATCTGAGCCTGAGTCTGTAACCACTTCTTCGTCAGCTTTGTCTAATTTATGTTGGCGTCATATTCAAGTCTGAACAATGCAGCTTGATATCTTTTATAAAACATGTCTAGTGTTCTTAACACTCAGGATTTTAAATCTTTCATGCTTGTTTCTTATGAAATAATATGCTGCCAGATGTTTTATCCTGCTTCTAGGACAGTCTTCTGTTTTCAATCTGACATTCAACAACAGTTGTGAGGCTTTAAATTCTAGGCAATTTACAGTGTGTGCTGTTATCTTTTGTTGTGATTTATGTCTTTTCCTGTGCTTTGAGGTGTATATTGCTAATAGCAGAAAAAGAGAAAGATGGAAGTTGGGACCTCTTGTCAGTAATATATTTGCAGTGCCAAGCAGTAGTCAAGAATTTCTCATCTTGCAATGTTTGTTTTTTTTTTTTTTTTCCTGCCTTGAAAGATACAGGTCTACACAAATTCCTAAGTGCTTCCACATTGTTTTTTCAGTAACTCTTAACCCTATGTTATTCCTAACTTTGTAAAGAAGTATGCTGATAAAACGTATACGTGAATTTCTTTTTACTGGATGCTGCCAGTACATTTCAAGTCCTTTGGATTGTGACCCCTGTATACTCTGATGGCTCATTTGGTATGAAAGTACTACTGGCCTTGGCAGCTTGTCGGAAGATTCCAAAGGCAAATGTCTACCTAGGCATTGTAAATATGTATGGCATTAGCATTCTGTTAGCTGTTGGGCTTTGAGCTGTTGTGGTGGTTCTGGCATGTACCGAATACCTTTTGATCACTCTTTTTGGACTCTCTTATTGCAGATGTTTTGGTACATAAACTGGAAAATACTTTGCTAAGTGCAAGCAGTTGTCTTAAGCATATCGAAGGAGTACTTTCATTAAATCTAATCTGAAAGGCATTTCATAGGACTCAAAAGCAAGTGCATACTTTTGAATATTTGTTGTTTCTTTCCATCTTGCAGAATAATTTGATTTATCTGTTTATCAATCTCAAAATAATTTGTTGTCATGTACTGTATCCCCAACTGTATTCAGTATAAACCTAAAGAAAGGGAAATGTGTGGAAATATTTATACTAGAATTGAAAACAGTCATATTTCTAGTACAGATAACTAGAGGCTTTCAAATTTGGTGAAATTCATTCCAGGAAAGCTAGAAAGCTACAAACCCCCCCGTCCTTGCTTTCTGAGCACAGAGGTACTAGCTGTTTATTCTGACTTAATAATTCTACAGTATCTTCTGGTAAGGCCAATGAAACACAAATGTTATGTAATTATTTCTGCTGTCTTTGTATTGGCACTTAACAAATTGCTATCTAAATATAGATCATGCTTTTTTAAGGAACTAGTTGATAGGATGTGATCATCTAGAGGAATAAACCCGATTCACAGGAATCTGTCATTGTATTAGATTCCTGTATCCTATATAGTTCTGTATTTTTTGTTGCTTCTGTAAAACCTGTACTATCAAGAGTCAAGTTACACTGACACAGTACTCCTGTCTGGGAGCTTCTGGTATGTTTCCTACCATGATTTGAATTAAAAATTTGGATACTGTGGAAACCGATGTATTACAAAGTGTGATTTTACTACATACGGATTCTATACCATATAATAACTTGCTGACACTGGTTTTCTGTAAATTATATTAGTTCCTGGATTCTGAATTGCTTTAATCCATGAAAACAAATATTTGTCTTTGTTCTTAGTGGGATCATTGTATTTTAATTAGTAAAATTATTTAAACTAGATTTTTCTTTCTCCACTTAAACTGCCTTATGCACAGTCACGTTTCCAGGACTTGTTGCTGTATTGTTGGTAGTCTCCAAAGTCTTTTTCAGTGCTTCCCCTCAACTTTAAATATATGCTGGGAGCTACTATATTGGTCAATAATTGCTAGATTCAACAAACCAAAGATTTCTATATCTGGTCTTTGCAGTGGAAGAGTCAAAATAACTTTTCAGGGTGGGGCAATTTTGGAGGTTTTCAGTTTCTGAGGATGTCCTGGCTGTTGTTTCTGTAACCTTCAAGACTGGAATAGACTGTAGTAAGGTAACTTTATGGAATTGATTTGCCCTGGTGGAAAGGGAAGTAAAAGCCTCCTGCAACAGAGTAGCAGATTAAAACTGATGAGATCTGTAGCAAAAAAGCTAAAATGCATAAATCTATCCTGAACTGTGTCCCAACTCTTAGTCATTAACTTGCTCTGCTGTGACTGTTGGCTTTTTCAAAGCATCTCTTCCTGCTGCTTCCTCAGGTAGCCAATGGTTGAAGATCAAATGCTTGAAGATCACAATAGCTAGCTGCACTAGTGAGGGATGATATGAGTACATGGTGCTTGTATGAGGAGAAACATTTTTCATCCAGTGAAGTGATGGAACTCAGCAAGGCCCCTCAGAGTTCATATTTGATGGCTAGTGTCACGTTTTACTTAGCAACGGTTGCAGGCAAAGTCCCTGCAGGAGCAATGCTTCAGAACCCTGTAAGGATCCAAATGTTGGTGATCCTGGGTTATAGGAATTTATCAGCAAATAGATTTTGCTCTTGAAGTTGGAGTTGCAGTAACTTATACAGACTATGCTATTTGTTGTGGGGTTTTTAAGATGAATTAGGCTTGACATGGTGAGGGGAAGTAAACTTGAATGTTGTTTGTAACAAATGGAAGTCCAGTGATGACACAGCTTACATCTATGGAGGTCTGATTTGGTATTTGGCTTTTAATGAGAAAAAACTTTAGTTCCATTTAAAGCAGAGCTGTGTGGGGGAAGGGAGAATTACTTTGTTGTAGGAGAGGCCACTGCTTTTTCTGTTTTGCTGTGTTTCACCTGTGTTTTGCCTCAGTGATGGGTTGCAGCCACAGAGGTCAAAGCATGATCATTTTTCAGATGAGCAGATAGGGATAAGTCTTCAACAGATTAGAAGTGTACCTAACCAAGTGAAAGAGGACTTAGCACCTGAGTATACAGGATGTGGAACTTGAGGTGAGTACCTGTTTCTGGCAACTTAAGCAGCTTAGATATTTGTAACTGTCGCTCTTCTTACAGCACTATGCAGTAATGTATATCTTCATGGAAGTAAAGGACTGGATCTAATGTACTGGAGAAAATAAGAATTTCCCCAGTTTGATACTTGCTTTAAATAACAAATCAGCATATATGATGGTATGTGGCTAACAGCTTACATTTGATACAACTGAAATGTTCTGTTGTGGTTTAAAAAAGTACATAAAATAGTGGAGATTAGTCTGTTCTATATTAAAGCTGCCTTCAAATGCACAGAATGTGTTCTCTATGGAATTTACAACATCTCCACTGAGCTTGGCCTCAGTCTCGGGAATATGTTCAATGAAGTAGGTGAGCCTTTTGTGAGGCTGCAAAGAAGCTAAACTCAAGTAGAACACAGTAGTACAGAATAGATTATTTAATGTGGATAGTACTGTTGTTAACTGACAGTTTTAATATGGAAAGGAATACTTAGTTTACCAACTTCTAGTGTCAGTTACACAGCTGACTTTTCCAGAAGTCTTAAAGCTGATCCCATGAGTACTACTCTTTAAAGCTTTTCTAGTGGTAAATAGGAATTCTGGCTCCAGGGCTCTTAATGCCTGAAATACCAGCACACCCAGTCCACAGAGACCTGATCTCAATATGCAGAATAAGTTCATGACCAGCAGTGGTTTCTTCCTGTAGTTTACTTTGTGTTTTTATTCTTGATTCATTCTAGGAACACTTGAGAGGAAACAGAACAACACTGGCTACTTATTCCCGTATTTGGTATTGTTCTAGACAAAATGAACATCCTTTTTCATTGAGAGATGGTACAGTGCTTCTGGACAGTCTAACCTTCCTCAAATGATGGGTTGATCTTGGTAGGGTCACACCAGGTCTGTTTTCTTTGGAGCTGAGTACAGTGCAGTTTTCTACATAGTTATAGTGATGTTAAGCAGTTAGGTGGCACTAATAGGATGGATTAAGTGGGCCTGCATCTTCACAATACTTGTCTTTACATAGTTAAAAGTCCTTGTTCTACAGAGGAGCTTCCGTTGGTCTATACATTAGTAGCGGTGTATTTTAAGTTATAAAGAACTGGAATAAGTGGAGGCTACAAAGTATTCTAGTGAAATGAACACTCAGCTTTTAATTGCTGATGGGGGAAAAGGAAAGAATAATTGTAACATCAATGTCAGTTGCACCTCCTAACTTGCTCCTTTGGTTTTTTTTTTTTCCTTGAGACTTGTACTTGGATGGGCTCATGTTGTATTCTGTATTCCCAGTATAGATTTAGGGGGGAACCCCAAGCCCTAAATCTGGCCTATTAAATAGTTGCTAATAAAGCCACATTGAGAAAGAAGCAAGTAAAATGTACTTCAGAAGCATTTTAATCACTAGAAATGTACTCCCTACTTCCTGTTGAAATAGCTAGCAGCCTTACCTGCTCACATGCAATTTGCCAATAAAAATGCACGTTAATTCTGTGATGGGAGATTTTTGATCTTCAGTTTAGGAGTCCTGAGCTTGACCTCTTCTTAAGTATTGCAGTTTGTACTTAAACTTGGACTGAATAAAGTTCAGCTACATGTGTGAGACTGCTCAAAGTTTAAGCCATTATGGAAACAGTCTTGACAGTATTAAAAACTCGCAATTCTGGATAAGGAAGGAATGTCTGAAACCCACCCAGAAGAGCAGAGCACAATACAAAATTCTAAATCCCTGCTTTAGTGGCATAGGATAAGTTTATAGACTTAAACTTTTCTTCCAGTCCTGAAAGTTTCTTTTCTGGAAAGGAATTTAAGTGCTGTTTATTCTGAAAACATTCTTAACTGTGTGAAAGACAACAAGTGCTGAAGCAAGTATATTTAGGCTGTATTGACAGTACAACTTGTACTCGGCGTGTATGCAGATACTTCATAAACCTTTTGCAGTCGCTGAGGATGTTCTGATGAATCTGTTCTGAAGGTAGTAGTTTGAATGTAATGGAGAAGCCTGTTGTTACCACAATTAATGAATTAGTCATGGATAGCTATTTAGTCTGACACACCTTGAGAGTGTTCACCTGCTGAAAACAGGTTTTCTTTTGTTCGGATAATTTCTTAATGATACAGGTTGAGGCATTTTTGCACCTGAGGCCATTAGGTAATTTTTCCGTTTGACTTGTCCAGTACATGGGTCTGTTCTCAGACCAGAAAGCATTTAAAATTGAACAAGCAGTTAGCAGGCTTATCCTGCTAATATAGCACAGGATTTTCCTTTGTGCAGTCCAGCCTAGGACTGCAAGGGACAAAGTAAGCTGAACTGCTCCCATCAGTGTGATTGTAACCTGTCTACTGTGGCTTGTACTGGATCTCTAGTACTCAAGAACACTTAAATAGCTCATAACTTAGTATGGGGGAAAAGAGACTTCAATCAAAAATACTGGTGGTGATTTTCTACTATTCTAGAATGCACTTAAAACTTTGGGGAGTTCTTCTTAGTCTGCAATTTAAACTATGCAGCTGGAGAGTCAGTTAACCAGCTGTTGTGACGTAGCACCTAAAGCAGACAGAATTTTGGAAGAATATCCATTTTTATTTAATAATTTTACCTGGGGACTACAACTAGATCTTAAAGTTGGAAGTCGAAGTTATTGATTTCTTTTTAATTATTTTTATTCCTCAGAGCTTTGAAAGTATTTTGTCATCCTGCTCTTAACAGATGGAGAGTAGTAGGCTAACTAAGATACTAATCCTTTGCTGTTTGTGCATTGAGAGTTCAGGTGTACAAACAGGAAAAGAAAAAACAAAGGGGAAGTTAATATAATCTGATTGCCAAAACAAAAGCATGCCAATTCGGTAGCTAAAATTATATTCAAGCTGGTAACAGGAAACTGTGAACAATGAAGAGTGTTTTTTTACCTTCTGTAGCTAAATATGTCCTTTTAGGGCTTGTTTTGCAATTCTTGACCAATTAAAACTCTTGAGGTGGGTACCTCTTTTAAATGTTTCGGGTGTTGGTTTTTTTTTTTTGTCAGGATATCTCAATGAGATGACTAGTCACATATTTTTTTTTGCAATTTTTCTGAAGAACTAAAACTATTCAGTTGTAATCATTTTAGGCAAGTCAGGACACTTTAAGTATTAGAACTAGCAGATGAGTGAATACTTTGTCATTCTATCCATTTGCTGTATAGCTGTAATAAAACATACTGTTTTCCCTTTTATTCCTGTTCCTGTCTTCCAGTCTAGTGTGACAGTGTTTCAAGAACCTCACTGAAGTACCAAAGCTCTGTGATCCCTCTTTCTGTGGATGTTGTTTTTTTCTGATGATATTTTAATAATGAAGTCCTGGGAAATATATCTAAGGGGCATAATCTTAACAGATGCCATGATTTCTATGTTGTAGAGCTCTCCTTGGAGCCTAAGTAATCTATAGACTGTGAGAGGGCTGGAATCCTCTGCTGGCTTTGACAGACAATATATCCAAATTATATAGTGCCCCCTGCATGGAGGTATGACTTGGTCTGCAGTAGGCTGAGTGACAAGTCCTGCTTTCTCAAGTGGAAGAGAATAAGGGAAATAAAGCTAAAAGGGAATGGTGGAAACTCAGTCTGATCCAGGCAAGTTGCTTCCAATTCTGATGTGAAGTTCTGCTCCATCACTTCTACTTTAGTACTCTTTCCATCCGTTTGAGCCCTCGGTATTGCTGATGGTTCAGTCTACCATCTTCTCTGATTCTAACCTTTTACAGGAAACCTGTGCTTGCCTTCATTCATGTTGGTCAGCCACATGACTTTGAAATACTTGGCCAGACTGTGGTCTTACCTGTTGGCTTTTACAGTTGTCTTCCATAAGTTTTCCCTTCAACATCTTTAACTTTCAGCAGGCCTTTACAGAGGCCCTCTGTCTTCAGCTGCAAATCTTGAAGGGCATGTTCCACTTTGTTACACACTTCCAGTGTGATTTTTGGGTTTTTTTTCCTGTAACAGTATGCAATGTGACATGTAAGTTATGACCTTCCTAGTAGTTCTAAATAGTCTTAGCCTTGCACAGACAGTGTTTCTTAAATGTTACGTGTAAACATTGGAACGTTTTTGTGATCGCTTTTAAAGTGCAGATTTCTTTGGTAGTGCATACAAAAAGGAAACTTGCAATTAAACACAGTGTATGAAGGCAAAGAAGTTTTAGTTTGTGCTTTGCAATAAGATGATGGAGATGAAAATGGATATACAAATGTTATTACCATTCATGAGCCTGGTTATGTAAGTCATGTTATTACTCAAATGCCTGTGTATGAAACATGTGACCTTAACAGTAAATTAAAATTTATTTTTTTTGGTGGTACTCCTTACAGTTACTGCTATGGGGTGTTGAAGAATTTTTAAGAGTGCAATAAAATATACATTACTCAATTTGTGCATTAGCACTAAATTGGTAAAATACTACTGCAGATAAATCTCTAAAAAAAAAAAAAAAATCTCTAGTCATTTTAGATATTGCCTGTATACCACAGTCCACAAGTGTGTGTTAGAAGTTATAAGAAAGCCTTTCTATCATGATACCTATCACTGTACAATTTCAAATGCAGAATACTTTTTCAACTGCTATTGACACTATCTAAAGGCAAGAGAACTACTTTAGAACTGAACTTGAGAGTTAAAAAAAAGAGCCTATTCTTGCAAGATTTTTCATGGCACCTTTAATCACTACAAACAACTGAAATCTCTGACACTTTATTTGAAAGGCTTAATCCCTCTTGATAGCCCTTCTGCTGAACCAGTGGGCCTTTACTGACTCATCCTTGACTGAACTACTGTTTATGCTCTCTTTAGAAATTTGGGCTTTATCTGATACTCTCCCATGTGTGCACTGTGTAAATCAAGCCATGCTAAGCATTGAGATTTGACAGGATCAAACTGTGAAGCAACATAGCTGCAGGCTACATCCTGTTCTTTTTACTGTGTTTCAGTGGAAACAAAATGATTCTGGCAGTCAGAAATTGCACAAGGAGTATTCAAGAAGTGCATCTCCATATCTAATGGTCTAATTCTTTAATCTTCAGTTTAGAAGGTGCTTTCATTAACTGGATGAAGCATACTTAGATGCATAGATTTTCATATAGATGATCAGATTAACACTTTGTAGGGGAAAAGAAAAAGACCCAGGGCTGGGATGGCTACAGATCACATGCCTGATGTGTGATGTACTTTTCCACTGTTGCTTTGCTAGATGATACATGGAGCTGTGCATGTTAAAGGCACCTTGTAGAAAGCAAGCTTTTCTCAGTTACTATACTTCAAATAAACTAAAACATGTAATGGCATCAGTGGGAGTTTTGACAGTGGGAGTGTAAATACCAAACCTGCATCACTAAATGAGTGACTTCACAGCTTCAGATCCTACCTCATTAGCTGAAAGCATTTCATGCCTTGTGCCTTTATCCTCTTTTCTATCATATGCTTTAAGTCATATAATAGGGTGGCATACTACCCTCAAGTGACCTCGATGGGTGTGAATGGCCCACCCCTTATGATCACTAGTACCTGGTAGCATTAGAAATAGTAGGAGATGACATAGCTGTGAACTGTTTGCTCTTGCCTAACTTCATTCCTGGTGTACAGCTACTTCCAAATGCTACAGTAATGTGAGGAACTGTTGTATGTTAAAAAATGTTTTTTACTAAAATAAATTGAAATTAAATCAATAGATGACTGAAGTGATAGAATGAGATTTTTATGGTACTGCATATAAATCTTAAAGATTTAATAAGAAACTGGAAAGTGGGCTATTCTATTCGACACATTAAAAAAACCTAACTAGAGGCATTCTAGTTCACACAGGCTTTTAGGTGCATGTTTCTGCGTTTAAGTGCAATGTAACCTGCAGGAAGGGCATTTGTTATTGCTTATAAACAAGTTTATGAATGTTACTGAAGAGCTGTTTCTATTAGTGCGTTCCTTTTATTTTGAAAAACCTCCGAGCCATCCCTTTAATAAAGGTGATCCTTTTGTTAACTGGCTGTATTAACAATGGAGTGAGTCTGAAATAATAAAAATTCTATTACCAAGATCAACAAATCTGCAACTCTTTGCTATTTTCAGTGCTGGCAGCCTTTATAACTTGCTTATTAAAAAATAAATCTGTGTAATGAGTTACTCTGGTCTTGGTATATTTGGTCTGATTGGACTTAGTTTTGCTGATGTTCTTTTGTGCGTGTTTATTAAAGGTTACCTTGGAGGATGTTGAAGCTTCAATTCCATAAGCAATGAAACAAGTGTCGTTGATTTCAGTGTAGTATATGAGGTGGAATCTGTAATTTAAGGTTTCACCAAGTCATCTGAAATACGTAGATGAGGAGATCTGAAGATATCTGGATTATGTCCTTTTTTTTTATTATTTGCAAAAAGGCAGTTGTCTATAAAAATGGGTGGGGTACCTCAGTAGTCTTTCCTTACAGTCCTTCAGGGAGAAATATTCATAATTGGTCAAGGTATTTTCTGCAGAAGCAAGGGGAGAATGGTTTTTCTTTTCAACAAAACCTAACTAGGCGTAAATAAAGCTGACAGAATAGGTTGTCAAGTTATTACAGATACCTGGATATTTCCTGGTTCTTTGTTCATTAATTGTCTTCATAATTAGAAGAATTTTGGTTTTGAAAGCCTCGATGGGTTTTCAATATTTTAGGTATTGAATAACTCATGATAAACTGGTTACACGATTATGGCACCAAAGACCCTCAAGCAGCTGATTAAGGAAATACTTCACTGCATTCCTTTATTCACCATTATCCTTTGGTTAATAGCATTCAGATGCAACTATCTTGGCAAAATCTTAGCTATTTTTGAGTAAAGACTGGTACTATGCTAAGCCTTAGCATTGCATTATTAAGGCTGCCCAAGTCTTTCCCATTCCAGGATTTTATTTTTTTTTTTAAATTCTATGGAAAATGTTCCAACACACTTTTGTTTCCAGTTTGACTTTTTTCTTTTTTGTGAAGGACCTTTCCTTTATTTTCAGGTTTATGTGCAACACTATGGTCAAGTAAAGCAGCTTGATTACAAAATGAGCTGGAGTATTGTTGCGTGAAAAGAGTAAAGTAATCTGGCAGAAAATAAACCCTCTTGCGTTCCAGCTGGTCCTCGGCTATCAGAGGGGCTGGGGGCGGCTAGGTTTAGATTGTGAGTGATGTCCAGTTTGGCACTATTAGTCTGGTCCTGTTCAGTCTATCTGAACTCTCACGGCCCTGGGTTTGCTCACAGTGTGCTGCACTCCCTGGTTCTAGTTGCACTCCACGGTCTCATGAAGCCAGTAAGGAGCTGACAGCACCTGATGAGAGAACTGTGACTAGAAGCATGAATAGTGCAGTTTATTAAGAGCAACAGAGATATAAGTTCTTGTAGATTGCCGGTGATAAATTCACTGTCTGCAAAGCATGTGTAGGTATACCAAACGTGTGACATTAAAGAGCAGCTCAGTAAAATTTCTAAGTTTCCCGGGGATATACTCAGAAAGTCCACATCTTACCCAAAGGTGTCCCTATGAGGGGGAAGCGAGGTTCATCCCATTGACTGATCCCAGGAGTCAGATCAGTGATAGTATCTGCCCTGACTTGTCCACGATGATGTCTTC
>JAAGNO010004289.1:27455-55672 GCA_033439905.1 Ceryle rudis | reverse complement strand
CCCCCCCCCCCCCCCCCAACAAGCTCCTCTAACCACTCTCACTAGTGCAGGGAGTTGAGAGAACAGGTGTGGGGGGAGGTACTCCCACTTCTCTTTAAGCGAGCATTAAAAACTCACTTTTCATCTCTTCACTGCATATCCCACACCCTGCTGTCACAGCTGTCCAGTGCTACAGCACTCCCATTCCTAGGGCTTTCCTTGGTCAGGTAGTCCACCTACAGTGACCTATATAGAAATCCAAGTCACCTGAGCTCTTTCTGAGCACAGGCCAAGGACTGATTATGCAACTCTAATCCAACATGAAAGTAGATAGACTTAAAGCCACCAAACAGGTAAAATTCAGATAAGCCTAACAGTATACCTTGAAATTCTGCAAGAAAGACTTTGGCAAATGAGCTCTTTATCACCACCCTGGTACAACACAACAGTGATTATCTTGTACTGCCCTCCTCATCCCAGTTGAAACAACACTAGGGGGCAGGTCCCAGTTATAACAGTTGGGAAGATTAAAGCAAATATCCTAAGAATAGGTTAATTTGAAAGCAATGACCATTCCAGTCCCCACATAAGTAGTCAACTGCTCATTTCTTATTTTTGGCATCTGTGCAGTTAACTGTTGTAACTCTGAGCAATGCATTACACTAATAAAGTTTTGTGGCATCAGCACAAATGCGTTTTGTGGTACATACTGTTGAAAAAACAATCCTGGCCATGGTTATCTGCTGTCTTGCAGCTTTTGCTGTTTTATCATGCTTATTACTATAAAGATTGTTCTTCTTTAGCATGAGCTGTCACAGGCATGTGACTACATGGCAATCTCAAGTTGAAAGAAAAAGTTTATAGTCCCTCTGGTTTGTAAATAATTTCAGAATATGGCTGTATTTATACATAAAAGGAGAGGAAAAATAAAAAGGAGAAACCGAAAGAGACTCAAATGTAGTTCTTCAAAATTATTTTAAATTCAGATGTGATTCTGGGGGTTGTTTTACCTCGTGCTTATTTTATAAATTGATCTTTCAATTTTTATGGAATTGCCAGATACTTTTACTCAACCAGGTGAAGCTGTTGGCATAAAAATATGTAGTTTGATACTCTTTGTTATGAAGAACAACAAAAAAAGATTTATGCTAATTTCTATAATCTGTCCAACCACACTCCATTAACAATTGATGAGTGAAGACAAATATACCCAACAAAACTGTAGTTGTTCAATAATTTATTGAGAAGAAAATAATACACTTTTATATGTAGAATATGATATTCCTTATTATTGTTGGAGTGTGCTAGTGCATCAGATTTAGGGTGATAGGCAAGTAAGAGTGTCTCCAGAGGTAGTGAATTTTTACGTTAATGAAGTGGGTATCTTGGGGCAGAGATTTTTTATTTTTAATTAAATCTCTAAACCAACCAAAAATAATCAATTCATGGAGATTGCTTAAGTTTCTTTACATATTTGTAAAAGATAGATTTAGTCTTTCTAAAATAATACCATTTTTGAAAATTCTTTCTGCCGTAGGTGTGTGAGAGCTGGTACACTCTGTGAAAACTACTTATAGAGCTTTTCTTACTGGACTGTTCAGGTAGGGAAAAAATGGTGTTTGTAGATCAGAGTTCAATACCCAAGAACCTGAAAAAAGGTGTATTGAGGTAGAATTTTAGAATGCATAAAAAGGGTAAAAAACCAAGCAAATAAACAAAAAAACCAGTGAAGTTGTTACAGTTTTTTTCTAGGACATACACTGGGCACGATCTTAAAACCTGGATAGATAAAAGTAATCTCGGGCTAAGCATTAAAGGTCACTGCAGCGTTAGAAAGGCTGTCATACTTATTTGGTGACATTTGGGGTGTTTGTTTATGCAGACTTCCTCCCCTCGATCAGTTGTTTCAGCAGAGTTTAGCCGGTACAGGTTGTGCCATGGGCCAGAGCAGCTACCCGGTGGGTTGGGTGGGCTCCCGTGTCCCAGCGACTGCCAGCCGCAGGGTGCGGGTCCTCGCTGCTTCCATGTTTGGGACACCTTGCTTGGGGAGTTCCTGCTTGAGCTGCTTTGCTAAATTTCTTCGTCTTCTAAAAGTAGCAGACTACAGATTGGAAAAAAAAGTACTAGATTTTGATTGTTTTTATTTCATTAAGCTTTTTCAAAGATTTATTATTTTAATGGAAAAAATAGAGCGATGTTGTTTGTGTACTGATGCAGAACAGAAAAAAAAAAAAAGAACCTGAAAGCCGTAGCAGCCTGGGAAAATAGGTTATCACCCAGGTTTACATATCTAGTGTGTTAAAATGTGTAGAAATATAATCTTAATTAAAATTCAAAGCAAAAGTCTTGCTGGTAGACACATAGTTCCTAATCCAAATAATATTTCTGTGCAGTACAATACACTATTTAAGACACATACTATCATTTTATTATGCTTAAGTTTCCTTTAGCAGTGTTATTTCAAGAAAATCAGTTGCTGAAAGGTAGATATTCTATGACAAGAGAATAATGTTACAGTTAAATTTTATACTAAATTCAAGGAAAAGAGTCAGAACTGTAATAGTTGAGTATCTCTCTTTGTCATGCTAGCGTTGCTATTGTGAATGTTATAGATGTGTTTTTCAAAGTCATGGTTTGTGGGGGTGTCACTAAAAATAAAAGCTGTATTTTTTTTTAGTGTATAGCATCTTGCTTATAATTAAAACATTGAACTGATTATGTAAACAGTTGTTGCGAATGAGATAATTTCAGTCATTCAGAAGTCATAGTGATGTAATTTGGAAATTGATTTTGTAGATTCAGAGGATTTATTGTAACGGATACTCGTCAGTTACAATGGAGTAGTAACTAAATGGTGTTTTAACAGGAGCAGTTTAATTCCCTGTAAATTCCATAAATACTATAACTTACATCTTTAATACTTGCAAAAATGTATTGATTTGTCCTTTCATTGTTCAGTGTTGTCTTGTTGGCTTAACAACTTAAATACTAAGTAATTCAGAACTACTGCCATTGTCTTAATTTTCTGTTCTACCTAGATAAAAAGAAGCAAAACCTGCAGCTAAAAATAACATTAAAATAATTCTTATTTTTCTCTTGATATTTGTTGGTACACCTAATTCCAGTAACCTTTTGTGGGAGTACTGTATGTCTAAAGAAATGAAACCATGACAGAAGGAGAAAGCAGCATTAAAATCCAGTCAGAGATCACGTCTTCCAGAAGGTGTAATAGCAAGTATTTGGTCCGCTTGTGTAGATAACAAATTAAAAATATATAATTCAGTTTAAGATGACTGAGCTAATTTTTATTTTGCCCCTGCAGCAATTTTTTATGCATTAGTGAAATAGCAAAGGCAGATCCTCAGGTCCCTAAAGGAGTGATGGGACGTATCTATTGTTTGCGCTACTAAATGCATGCTTCTATGCCAGGTATTTAGATCTGAGGAGATGCTGTCGCCACTGTCTCATTGAGACCTCTGTATCTTTGTGGAAAATGGTGTGATACAGGGAGGCAATAGGCACAGAGTCTGGGCTAACCAGCCATTAAACTGCTTTCACCAGCTAACTTGTTGAACTGCAAAATCAATGTGTCCGTAGTCTGCTGGTGGGAACAGCCATTCTTGAAATGTCATTTTAAAAGGGTAATTGAAGGCTCCAAGAGTAGACAGACTGTGCAGAGAAGTCATTTTTGAGTAAACCCCTCTGTCACAGAGTCATCAACCAGGGGTGCTGCTGGGGACAGATTTTGGTCTTAAACACTTAGCTTAATGCTTTAGGTTTTAGCAGTATCACTCTGATAAGGAAACAAATATCTTCATTTTACTCTGAAACAAAAAGGTCAGTAGAGAAGGGGGATGGGAAAAGCAACTTGCAACTGCTGTTCATGTTCAGCCTCACAAAGAGGGCAGTGACTGAGCAGAAGGGAATTCACTGGGGTGGTTGCGGCCTGCAAGCATGGTTTGGTGCTAAAGCTGAGATTCCAAAAGCTGTGACATGGCAGGGCAGTGAGCACTGGCATCAGCTAGAACAGGACATGGCTGGGGTGGCATTATTGTAATATGCCACTGGTTTTACTTTCCTCAAAAACTTCAGCTGGCACTGATAGAGCATGTACCACACAGCATCAAAATGCTGTCTTCTAGCAGTGCGTGTGTGAAACACTGGTCCGTGCATACAGCTTCTGAGTCAGGCTGTTCTGAGATTCCTCTCTGGAAACCAGATGGTAAGCTCCCAGTTGACTTCAGTTTTTTATTTAGTTTCAGGATGATCAAGGAAAAATATTTTCAGTCTGATGCTATAGGAGAGGCAGTGACATTTTGTTGGAATTTAATGATTGAGTTTTCAGACTACTTATTTCAGTTAAAGGCCGTAATAATATTTTTTGTAATTATGACACACAAAGGAATAAATCCATTATGGACAAACTGTTTTCTGTTGTTTTAAACAAACAAAACATCCCCCCCACCCCCCCCGAATTTTTAAAAAGATGGGGAAAAAAAATAATTCTTGTTTCTGGAGGGGTGGAGGAGACTTTGGGGGCATTGCAGCTGTATAAAAACTTGTGATCTTTGGCCTCTCAGATCTCAGTTGCTGTGTAGCGTTTTGGGGCAGGCGACATGCAAATAATCTCAGAGCATCTCTTTTCCAGTGAAATATCAGGAAGAGGAACTAGCACCCAACCTTTTTTTGTAATGACAGTGAAGAAAGGAAGAAAAAGTTCACGCACACATATATGCCTTATATTGTACAGGTACTGAAATGAATTTTAATACTCTGTGGAACTGTAATAGCAAGTTTGGGTAAAAATGTGGTAGTATTACATGGAAGATGTATGACTGCACAAAACCCTTTGAAACCTGTTTTTAATGTAGAAGTGTGACAGATTAAGGACTGATGCAGGCAAGGTGAAATTTACTGGTTGTAATTGTTCTCTTACATTTCCTTAACTTTCACAAGTATATACGGATGCAGACTGCATGTACAATTTACAGACAGAGAGTTAGCGTGTATGCTTGCTCTGCTGCTCAGTGAAATGAGTGGAATGGTGTGTGTGTGAATGTATATCATAATTCATTTGACGAGTGTGTGTATGCATATGTATTTCTTGGATTTATTTCTTGGAACCCTAAAGGCTGTGGGGGAAGCAAACATGAATTTACAGTTTGTTAACTACTTTCTGGTCACTGGACACTGTCTCTGTAAGTTGTGTCAAAAACTTATACGTGTTAGCATGACCTGCCCTTGAGCTCATTCCTATCCTTATTTTGTTCAGTCGAGTAGCTGTTCCTTTTTGAAAATAACCTCTAAAAAATATTAGTGAAAATCAATACTGCTGCAATACGTGATCCTCACAGTCAAACACTGCAGTAACTTTTATTTTGGTAATGTTCTGTTATTTATCTTGCAAGAATGTTGATGTCTTTCCTGACTTCTGAAAGTGAGTATAATGCGTATACCCTGTAGAATCTCACATTCCTGTAACATGTCTTGTGTTACAAACACACGTGTGCAGTTCAGGTAAGCAGGCTCTAGTTTCTGTGGCCCCAGCTGCATGGGTGTTGGCCGCAGGAGGTAGAGCCATGACTCTCCCTGTCTCCAGAGCCCAGAGCAGGAGGTGATAGTGGGGAGCTGCCCCAGGCCAGGCCCTGGTGGGGCAGGCAGCACCCACACAGGACCTGATAGGAACAAGTGTTTGGGCAACTCTGAGCAACTCTGGAGCCAGTCCTAGTCACACTGGACTGAATCCACCCCTGTCCGAGAGCAAACAGTAAGAACTGACAACTTTCCGCCCCCCCCAATTTTTTTTTTTTTTTTTTGGTATTTCATTTCCCTAGCTCTGTTTTTTTGGATATTAACCTGCTAGTTGTTTCCATTCCTTAATACATTTTTGGTATTTTTAGTTCTCTCTGTAAAATGTCTGTCCTTTTCTCAAACCTTAAAGCACTGCTTTTTGTCCCCCTTAATATTTCCCTTATGTTAAATTTAAATAATTTGCCTTTCATCTTTTTCCATCTAGCTGCTTCTGCTGTCTTCCTTTAATTTCCTTTCTGAAATATGATCACATCATTGCAGCCAATATCTCTCTTTTTTTTCTAACATTAGATATACAAGAGCTACTTTGGAGCACTTTTGTCTACTATGGCTTCTCAGTTTTGCTTATCCCAGTTGAGGTCCAAAGTCTATGTTAAGTATTTCTGCAGTATTCTCTACTGAGAACAGCACTCTTTCACCTTACAGAAATATGTGAAAACCTGTAAGTGGATTATACTAGTTTGCTATTTTGATGGATGATGTAATGGCAAAAGTGTTTTTTTGTTGGTTTGTTTGTTCTGTATTTTCTCCCTCGATGGAAAAGCTGGTACAAATTATGCATGTATGAGACTAATGATGTGCCTTTATTGGTAGATGCATTGATGCCAGGTGTATAGTAAATGGTGTGCAGCTTTTTTTTTTTGTGACATCTTTGGTTACAGTCACGGCTGACTATCACTTAGTATTGTATTCGTAATACTAATCTGCATAGATAGACACATGCCTCCAAAAGTATAAGGATTTTATACAGTAGTACTCTGTCATAGCTGAAAAATGGAAATAAAAGGTTGTGCTTGTGATCATTTGATGCTCCTACTCCCTCGTGGAGTCTGACAGCCCTTTCTGCACTGTGATGGAGGATTAATGTTTGCTACTGAAAAAGCTGTCAGAGACTCAGGATGGCAATTTTTCCCATTGTGGGAACCAACAATGATTATTTATGGCATGTAGCTTGTTGTAGTTCAGAGTTTTGATGGAGAGAAACAAGGCTCTTTCTCAGGGGCAGAATATAGTCCCTTCTGATCCCTCGTTTCTAGTGCTTTATTTTTAGAAGTACTATTTTTAAACAGCTTGAAATACAAAAATATTTGCTTTTTTTTCTAGTTAAAAGAAAACCCTGTTGTGACACAGCATGACTCATTCTTTTTATAGCCACATCAAATACGTGTTGCTTAGGATAATCTAGAACTATATAAACAATAATAAAGGCAAAAATAAGAAACCAGCGGTTGCTATTGTAACAAAAGGTAGAAGGCAGCAAAAAAAAAAAATCTGTAAATAAATGTCTCATCAATGTTTATAATTAATTCCACTTAAAACAATATACTTTAACCATATCATAACAAAAGTAGTACAGATAGTAAAGACAGTAATTCGTATATAGAAAGTATTTTACATCCCTTCCCTTGGTATTAATATAGCAATTTTCTTAAATCTGTTAACAAGCGGGTGTTAAGGGACATGTGCAAAGTGATAGTTGAAGTAATTTTTTTTGTTCTTTAGAGTCTTTAATTGTTTTGATGCTGAAGATAATAAAGTTGCTGAGGTGGAGGGGACAGCACTGCCTAGTCTCTAGCCGGGTGGGGACTCTATTTGGGCTCCTGAAGCAGTACAGCTTGGGAGCAGTAGGCTCACAGGGTCATCATGTGACTCCTAAATACTGTTCTTGTCAGTGCAAAGGAGATCTGATTTTGAGCCACAAACAGCAAGCAAATGAGTAATAACAGCTGACAGCAATGCAGTACACGTCTTTAATTCCAGCTTTGCCAACCCCGAATCCCTTCCTTGTGCAACGTCAGGTGCTGGGTTTGAAGCTCAGGGAGAGCCTGAAGGAGACCTGGCAGCCAGCTTGTTCACCACTCATGTTTCCACTTCTGTGGTTTTTAACAGGCTGTTGGTATGTTTTTGGTTATTTTGTATTTTTCCTCATCTGCAAAGTGTATCTTTTTTCAGCTGCTTAGGCATTGTTAGTGCTGACACAAAGACTTTTAATTGCTTATTTATTGTACAGTTAGATCACATCTTTTGCTGAGAAAGCCTAAGAAAAGCCAAGTTGCTGTTTGCTGACATCTCAACTACATGGCTGGACCCAGGGGTGGACCGCAAGCCCTGAGCCTGTCTGTTTGCCCAGAGCTGACCATGTTGCAGGAGAGCCCTGTTAGAGCTACTGAGACCTCACTGTGGCTAATGCTGACATGGAACTTCTGGGCATCTCTACCGGCCCTTGTTCTGCTGGCTCTGAAGTTCCTGATCAGTCCTAGGAGAACCTGACCTGTACCTGGGGCAGGTGGAGGGGAAATCGTATTGTGCAAAGGGCAACAGAGGACAAATAGCAGCTGAGTGAATTAGTCCGAGTCCTCCCTGCAAAGCAGGTTCAAGTTAAGGAGGATACCAGGTAACTAGCTCGGGTGTGAATTGTGTTCATATTAGAGTACTGCATTTTTACATGGATGGTAGAAAGCTCTAGCTAAAAAAAAGATTAAATTCTCAAGAAATATGGAATAAGAACAAATCATTAGTGTTTGCAGTGTGGGCAATTGAAAAGCATTTTAATTATAAAGTATATATTCTTGACCTTAAGAAATATGCAGCCTGGAGAAATACGAAGAATTGCTTTTACAGCTGCTATGGTGTGGAGTTTTTTCAGATGATTTATGGCAGAAATATTTAAAAAAAATTATTTCAAAACTATATAAAAAATATGGTAATTATTAGATGGATGCGGTTATAATGCCAGTTGAAAGTGACTGAACCTGATAAATTCAGGTTAGACCTTATAGTCATCACTCATGCTTGGAAGTGCAAGATCTAGGGAGTAGGTGGTCTCCTCTAGAAACAGCACTCCGTGTTTTGTTGCCCAGACCAAGGAGGTGCTAGCCCCTGCATGTGGTTATCTGACTGGTTTAGGTTAACTACAGGTGCAGTTAAGCACTTCTACAGCTTGCATTTATTTCTAGATGCCAGGGAGAAGTCTAACAATAATCTGGTGATGATTTGCTGCTTCTCCGTATATCTGCATGTAAGGCCACGCTTTAAGGGGAAAAAAAGTAATCCCGAACTACTGATAGAAACTGCCATTTGAAATGTACTTAGTGCTACCCTTCTCAGCTGTCTTCTGTGCGGCTGCTTTTACGGGTATTCAAGCTGCTGCCTTCATATTAAATCTCCTGCATCCTTTTCCATTTGACTGCATGTGATACTGTAGTACTCAGATTTGATGACGGCTGCGCGTTAAAGCAGTGTGTAAGCACTGTGGGGAGAGAGGTGCTCTCAGGACAGGCTAAGCCTTTCTGGTCCTGCCCCTCTTGCTTGCATGCTGGTTTGAATTGCTATTGGGAAAGAACCCTTTGGCCTGGTAGTGTGTCTGGTGGCATAATCACAGTCAACAACAGTCACTGGCTTTTATAAAGCCTGCTGTTCTGCAGACTGTGCACTTTTTCCATATATCCCGTGGCTTTGTGAGCTTTGCTTTATTGAATTTACTGGGTCTGATGCCATAGCTTCCAATGGGTAGCTTGATTGTTTTCCCACTCTCATTTCTTACACGTTTTCTTTAGGTTACTCTATTATGTGATACTAAACCACATTCTGTATAGCTCAGTGAAGAATGTAATTCTCTGTATTTATTTTGATGCCATACCTTTTTGTTCATTTTGCTCGTTCCTTTTTCCAAGTGTTGTATCAAAAATAGCTGATGAGTACACTGAAGGAAATTATGCTTCTCTATTGGACTTCTGTTTTCTCCTGTAACCTGACCTTCAACAGAATTTTTCAGTCATCTATTCTGTAACAATTTCCAAGAATTAATTGATTCCTTCATTTTATCAGTGCTTTCAGATTTCTGCTTCCATTGTGCAAATATAAAAGTTATCAAGATTCACACAAACTAAGCTGATTTAAGATTATTTTATTGAAGCTCATGGTAAGGTTCTTGATGTTCAGGAAAATTGCTGAGATTGTGTGTTTTCAGACATATTTACCTCTGCTGGACTATATTTAAAAGCATTCTTTTAATTCAAGTTTGCAACTGTTCTTCATTGTTAGCAGTGACAGAGCCGCATCAGCAGTAACAATGGCTGAACACTTAACAGAGAACACACGTAAAGCCTACGAATTCTGTGCTGCCTCCAGTAATAAAAAGGGTCTGGCTTTAGTGCAGGTTCATTTAACTTCAGCTAAAAAAGCAGTTGGTCCTTGTTTTTTATGTCAGTCGAGATGAGGCTCATATATAGGCCTGACACCATTGTGCTTTAAATCTCTGGTTTCCTTTGTTTTTGTTGGGGTTTCCTCCTAATAGATGCAGTGAACATTGTGGAAAGATGTAGCCTGACACTAGTTTAATGAACACTTTTAGCCAACCCAGCTTAAAATAAGAACCTTGTGCTCCCCTGAGTTCCTTTCTAGTTCCCACTCCTATGCCTGGTGTTGGTCCAAGTACTTGACTGTTTACATGAGGAAACAATTTGGCAGATGCACTTTCATCAGTGTGGCTGCACAGGTCGTTTGCTAGTGCAGAAGTGTGTACACACAGAAGCTGCACATCTGTACATTGCTGATGTCCCATTTCAAAATACTTGAGTTCAGCCAAAGTGTTGAGAGTACCTGCATTTTCTTATTTAATTTGTAAAATTATGCATTATTTTATTCTGCAAAATACTTCATTATAATAAATTGCTTGTATTCTGATGAATAGATGATCTCATAACATTCATGAGAGCAGTGTAGCTATATCACATTGTATGAACTTGTGATATGAACAAATGAGAAATACACAGAATTGCTGTTTTCTTGGCCACATCTTCCTTGACATCACACTCGGCTTCTCAGTGTAAAATGTGTTAATTCCAGCATAACTAATTTCAGTATTGCATAAACAAGAATTAAGGTATAAAAAGGCAAGGGGGCAGAACTCCATTAGCATTATCTTCCAGGCTATAGAAAATAGGTTTGGGTTTGGAGAGCAGATTTATAGCAGAATTAATAGCATTGACCTAGACTGGATTTAAATTTGTTTGTGGGTGTATCCATAGAATCTAATTACTGTTCAAATCATCTGGAAAAAAACCCAGATTTTTATTTCAAGTGGTACATCTTGAAATGTCACAAGTTTTCAATAGCATCCTGAAATAGCAGTCTCTACGTGTGGGGAGAGAACATGTATTTGGATGCCAGTTAAACATGGTGACTAACGGATCAAAAGGGATTGTTAAGATGTGCAGCTGACAAGCTGTGGAAAGTAATCTGCAGAACATCACTGAGTACTTACTGCATCAGGCTCACAGATTCTATTCGGGTGACAACATGTGTAGGTTTGACTTACAAGACTGTAAAGGATGGAGAATCCCCCGTACCCAATTTAATAGTTCAGGTGGTAATTATCCTCACTACTAATAGTTGCACTTCAGGAGTGTAATTTTTTTTATATCCTTGGCTTTCAGTAAATGCATCTCAGTTGGAATAATTGTTGTGGGGTTTTAGTGTTGTTGTTGTTGTGTGGGTTTTGTTTTGTTTGTTTGTTTTATTTTGGGGGGTTTTGCATGTGTATTTTGTTTGGTTTTGTTTTGTCTTTCTGCTAGATTTAGAACTGTCTGCCATCTGAAATCCTGTGTGTAGACATTCACAAAACCCCGTGGTCTTGAGGGCAGTGCAATTCTTTAATAGTTGACAGGCAAGTCAGTTGACATTAATTTATGCATGCCTTTATATAATGCCTGGAACAAGGAATAGAATTCAATGAAACAAATATTCTGGAAGTTGGAATTTGAATAGATGGTTTTCAGTTATTTAATGTTAATGAGAAATGTAGTAATATTATTTTTGTTTATTCTGCTTTCCTGCAGGGCAGCAAAGGACACTACAGATATCACTGGCAGAGCCACAATGTCAAGCACAGTGGAGTGGATGATATGGTCCTTCTTTCCAAAATCACAGAGGATTCCATAGTGGAGAATCTAAAGAAACGATACATGGATGATTATATTTTTGTATCCTTTATAGTGTTGGTTTTGGCAGGTCCCTGTGGACTTGTTGAGTCAATGTGAAACTAATTATATGTATATATTCTGTTTAAACAGATTACTCAAAGATGCTGAGCATTTTATGTGCCAGTTCACCTGGGATTACATAAAGTACTTTGTAAACTGATCTAAATGAGGATTGAAATTAAGATCTGAAAAATTATTCAAAAAAAAAAAGTATTCTTTTTGATATTTGGAATTGTTCTTGTCATTGTTGAAGATAGGCCTGTAGCTCCGTATATTTATACATCCACGTAACCCCTGAAGCTGCTGCAGTAATGCCACTTCTAAGAGCAAGAATTGATAGGATTAAGGCGTATATATGTCTTGATACCCTGTTGTCTTCTATGCTGCCCAAGTATTTTTTATCTTATTTTTCTTTTAATCTCAAATGAACAGAATTCCTTGAGGAAAGAATAGTCACTATTTCATCTTCAACTTTCACAGTGTAACAAGAGCTGCAATTTTTGTTTGGTAAACACTAGTCAATATGATTATACACTTGAAAGTGGTACTGTTTCTTCTGCTGTAGCCAGGTTTTCATACTTCCTAGTTGTAGCTGGAGGATAGTTTCCCTGAAGATTTTCACTTTTTTTTTTTTCAGATAGGGAAGAATATATAATATCTCCTGGCTATTTCCATATATTCAGATGGTTAAGAGCTAAGTAGCAGCTCAATTTAGGTAAGGACTGAGAGAGGAAAATTAACGTTACAGTTTTGCTGACATTTCCATCCCAAACTGCAGAGTTTTTTAATATGCGTGTGCACATGGGTTTGGATCCTCTGTTCTATAAAATATAACGTCATTATTAAATTTGCGTTACAGAAATGCAATAAAGTTACACAATATTTGCCAAATGATAGTGCTCTTCCCCTTAGTAACTTGAGTGTTTTTGTCCCTGTGAACACTGCATCTTCCCTGTAGTACAGTCACGAAGTCTTCCGTGCTCTCTGCTGAAAAAATGGTTTTATGCTTTTTTTTTAACAAAAATAAGTGACATTAACATGGAGGTGGTCTTTCTACTGAAGCAGGAATAAGTATATTTTCCAGGGTACTTGTGGTCACATAAGTCTACTTTTAAAGCATTTTAATGTCTTTGTGTAGGGACAAAAGACTCCTTTTGCAGTTTGGTGAAGGCTTTTCATTCTAAAATGGCGTTAATAGCTTGAATCTTTCAGTTGTTTGTATGTCAACCCATGAATGAACATTTCTCTGTTGTGTTGCGCAGAGATTACTGAATTGTCCCAGAAAACGCTGGTATTGTTTACCAACAGAAAGCTGTCACTTCGGATGCTTATACTGAGGCAACGAATGTTTGAGTCTCAATATTTGAGACCCAGATGTTGTCACGCTTCTTTGAATTAAATTTAAAAATGTAAGAAGAAAGCATTGCAAATTAACAGTACAGAAGTTACGTTCACTGTTATACTTTTCTAACATCTTAGCTTTTTGTGCTGTAGCACTACAGTAATTGGGATAATCCAGCAGGATAAATTTATTCATTTTTCTACTTTTGTACAGAAATCTTTGGTAGTAAATTTGCCTGTGAATAGTTCTAGATTGTTAAATAACGCCTGCAGTACAACATTTTGGACTCATTGACACAGGTACCCTGGTAACACCTGGCTCAATCGACCAGTCCTGCCTGTAGAGTAGTAACAGTTGCTTCATATACGTAAACTGCAGTTCTAATTCCAAAGGTTTCTGAAGTATTTCGTAAATGTAGGTGCATGTGCAGCTGAATGTAGAGCAGTGAAATACTAATAATCAAAATGTTGCAAAAAAGCTTTCTGGGCTAATAATAACTTGAAATTAAGTGTCTTCCTATAGAGCAGCCTGCAGGGTAAGACTCCTAGGGACTGTTAATAGTTACAAAATAGCACCACATGCTGAATTACCTTATTCCCTTAGCTCCCCAGCTAGTACGTGCAGCTGAGTAATTGCCCAGTTTAGCTCAGTTGTGCCTGTTCCCATCCGGCTGTGCGTGCTCGGCACTATCTCTGTGAGATCACAATGTGGTGCTCTGCTGTATTCTGCAAAGGTCAAAACAATCTTTTCTAATACCGACAGTACAACCTCCTCAGTTACAAAGGAGTAAGACAGTTTAAATATGATGTTTCCTTTCTGTATTTTTATTCAAATTGTGTCGTGTTTGGGCCTCTAATACATGTTTCTATACTTAGCTTGTCCTAAAATAAGTATTTTGGTAATATGAAAGTTTCCCATTGCATGGTATGTTTATATACTTGTAAGCCTGCTAATTTAATTTTTATTAACAATTACTGTAAGCTGTGGATTTTTTACTATTATTTGAAGCTGTGCTGAATTATGTAATAGATGGACAAGTTATTTAGCAGTCGCTTGTGGTAAGATAATACTTTATGAAGGTGTAGTTACCTTGACTTCTTTTGAATACAGACATATATTGGCTCGGTATTAATTTCTGTGAATCCCTTCAAGCAGATGCCGTATTTTGGGGAAAAGGAGATTGAAATGTACCAAGGAGCAGTAAGTATAAAGCAACTTAAAATGTACTACAGTATTCAGGGGCATGTAAATATTACTCTATGGGATTAAACTCTTGGAAGCATTTGTTTCTAGATTTGGGTAGCATTGTATGAGCCTGGGAGAACTTGATTGATATCCATTACCATATATTGTGTTTTCAGATAGAACTCCCTGGAACATAGGATTAGTATTTCAAGAAAACACTGGTATTGATTAACTCTAATCCATATCGACTGTCTCTCCTTGACATGTACCTCCTCCTGCAAAGGCAGTTTTTAAGCTGTTGTATGTTTACAAGCGTGGTGCATGATACAAAATGGCCATTAGTGGATTTGGAGACTGTGACTTGGAGAACTCTCCAAGTGGACAAGAATGATAAAATGTTGAGATGACAAAATTAGATGACACTTGAAAATCAGCTTTCAGAGTCAGTCAGCACAAGGACATTAGGGACTTAAAATTCAGTTTCCCACTCTGCTCGAGTTGGGTATGTCCATAGATTTTGGAAACCATTCACTAGGAATGGACACAGTGGATGAAAATGAGACAGCACCAGGCTCTGTGTAGCAGTTCAGGTAGTTTATTGTTATCATGTGACTGCTGGTGGAATAGGCTTTAATCATGTGAGTTTCTCTTGGACAAGTAATATATTTCTAGCACAGACCATTTTTAGAACAGGGTGTTTATGATAGTTTAGGAGAAAATTATGTATGAGAAAAAGATCACTAACAAAACCCAGAGACTTGGTTTTATTAAATTAAGAAAAAAAACCCTGGGAAAAATTCAGTATAAAGTGGCATTCAGACTTGGTTTTTTTCTGGGAAACTAATTCTTTTAATTTAAATAAAAAAAATATAGTGCTCTTTCTGCGTTGTTTAATCCCGTGTTGAAAAAGTATTGTCTTATTTCCTCTCCTAGGCACAGTATGAAAATCCACCACATATTTATGCTCTTGCAGACAGCATGTACAGAAATATGATTATTGACAGAGAAAATCAGTGTGTCATTATTAGGTAAGAAAAAGATCTGTAAAAAATATATATATATATGTTGGTGCTCTAACTTCAAGAAGTAGAAAAGTGGGGTTTTTTGGTTTGGTTTGGGTTTTTTATTATAGTAATAAAAATCTCTTGTGTCCATAACTACCAAACATTTTGGGGTTTTCTAGGATAGCTAAGTTCTTTCTGACCCTTACTTTTGTTTTCCAGTAAAATCCTGATGATAGCTTAACCACAAGAAATGTCTTTCTCACATAGAGAAATTCCCAATACCCAAACTGGGATAGCATGACAGAGATGGATTAACAGCTATAGCAGCCACAGATACTGCTAAATCCAACATTCTCACACTGACTCTGCTTTTAGTACCTTGCATGTGGCAGTGGTGTCCAAAGTGGGGTGCATGCATCACAGGGACTGTGCAATGAAATACACTGGGATGTGGGAAGAAAATATTAGACCTTCTATAGTAGAAATATGGAGTTTATAAAGAGATAAATCCCATACCTTGGGAGTGCATGCTCAGACAACTTTTTAACGATGGTGTGTGTGATCAAAAGTGTTTGGAGACCACTGGCCTAGGAGACTTTTTTAAGAACTAGGTAAAGAGGAGAAAAAGAAACAAATAATTTGAAGGGGAACTCTCATTATTTTATTAAAAAGTTTTATTAATAACAGATAAAAAAGGCTATGTCTGGCTTATGGTGCACATAGGGACTCAGGAATGGAGACAAAAGGATGTGCAAGTTGGTGCACAACTGTGACTTCCTACAGGATGTGGTTTGGGCACCTGTGGCATCTACCTCTGGAGCTGTGAGGGGACACCAGTTCCTGGAGACTATATGCAAATTTCCAGGCAGATGAAGGAAGTCCCTGCTGTAGTCTGGAACCTCTGTGTGTGTGCATGTGTGTGTGTGAGGACCATCTGTGTGTGTGTGTGTGTGTGTGTGTGTGTGTGTGTGTCACAGACACTTTCCCAAGGACATTTAATTCCAGAATTCCAAATAATGCATTAAGACAGACATAGAAATAAGTCATCTGCTCAAAAAGTCAGAGAATGAACTAGGAAAGCAGATCCAAAAGAAAATACAGTTCTGTGAAAGGCTGAATAGATAGCAACCAAAAATAACCTTTTTATGTGATAATACAAATTTTAAAACTGTTACCAAAACCCCTTTCCAGGGCCAGAGATGCCTGTTTCATTAGTGGAGTGATTGCAACATATATGCATATGCATTAAGAGAGTTACTTGTATGCATGTCTAATTATAGCTGATGAGCCACGAGCTAGTTTGACTAGCTGTTAAGAGTGTAAACAATGAAGTTACTCATGCGCTGGGTTCTGGCTGGGCTTTGGTGGGAGGAGGGAGCAGTACCCACAGTCGTTTTCCATGCACTGGGCAGCATTACAAAGGAAGTTTACTCCTATGAGTAACACAGTTACACTGGAGTCTGAATTCTCATTAAGTTTATTTTTCACTGAGGTATGGTATTTAATTTAAGACTTTATTGAACAAGCTCATAAAAGTCTACTACAGCAGACTGTTTGCCTTTCTTTCTTGCTTGAAATGACAGCTCTTCCAAGCTGTCAACAAAGACTTGTCCAATCAAGATTATAATTATAAAGGTTTGTCTGTTGTGGCTTTTAATTCCTTCTGGAATATTATTGTCCTTTACTTAAGAGAGTGGAGGTTATGGTGAGTGTTTGCTATTACGTAGCAATAAATGTGTTTCTTTAGGTTATTCTTAAGGTTTACTTTTCTGTGAAGCTGAGAGAAGAATGAGGCTATGTATCAGGTATTGCTTCTCCAATCACTGAGTATATTTCCCCTGGGAAGGAAGGAAGGAGGGAGCAAAAAATTTTCCCGTTGCATTTTTAGTCTTACTCTGATTTCAGCCAAGTGTTAGCTGACTTTGCTGAACAAAATGTCACTTTTGTGAAGTAGCAAATAATGCTAGAAGAAACAGTATGTCCTTCGAAGCATTATCCTTTTTGTTAGGGATTGAGACTGTGTAATGTTTTTAGTAAGACAGGTGGCTGAGAAAATTGTCAATACCACAATCCACTTAATTTAAGCCATCACAATAATTTTTTTCAACCTTTAAAAACCTCTGCTTCCAACATATTTAAAACTACCAAAATAGAAAAGGATGATTACATCTTCTTTAAAATAGTTTTAATAGCAGAATAGCAATAAGATACATGGGAAGAAGCTTTTGTATGAGAATCAATTGGTACGGATGCCACAATTTCCCCGCTGCAGTTGACTACCTGAGCTTAACTGGGGGCAAGATACCATCCCATCAGATAGTTACTTCAGTTAATACATTATGCATCATCCTGGTTTATTCTAGTCTAATTGAGCAATTTACTGGCCTCTGATCAATAAAAGCAAAAAACTGGAAAAAGTTTATGCATGCGTAAGTCTAATGCAAACTCTGAAAGGCAGTCTTTCAGCTGAATTAATTTAATATAAAAAAAACATTTCTATCAAAACAGAGAATAACAATAAAATGGAACTATTTTAGAGAGATCCTCCCATAGAGATCCTCCAGGTCAATTTCCGTGGCAGACACTATGGAATGAGAAGTATAAACCATACTCAATTTGAAAAAGAAAAGGATAATTTATGCATCAAAGAAAATCTTACAGAACTGTGTTACTATTTACTGCGTGATAAATACCTGATTATATTCATTCAGTGTTTGACCCTGGATCCTCCTCTGTGTCCAGCTGAGAACTGCATATATAAACTGAAGAGTATGCTTTGGTTTAGATTTGTTTGTCTGTCCTGTTTTACAACAGGATGAGCAAATTTACTGTGAGGAAATTTTGAAGAGATACTAACTATCGAGCTATTGCTGATTTGAACGTCTAAATACAGTTTACCATCCAGCAGACTCTGCCTGTCCCTGTGAATGTAGTAGATGCCAATAATACAGGCTTTCTTCTTTATGCTTAGGAAAAGATGACTCAGAATAACAAAAATCATGATCCACACTTCACAGAAGAGATGATCAAGAAATACTTTTTTCACCTTTTCAAGTTTCCTGTTCGATCTATAAGTCAGGGGAAGACAAAAGCACAAAAGTGTTTCTGGGAGAGAAAAAAATCCCGAACAACAAACCGCAAAAGCTTTTCAATGTTTCTGTACTGTTTGGAATCTTTCAAGCTGTTAAAAGATATTTGAAGCTTGGCAATCTGGGGAGATTTTTCAGAATTAAACCTTTGGAAATGTCTCCATTACTCATGCTGATAAGGAGCTCAGAATTGACATTCTCAGCAAGTCCTCTTCCTGTGCAAGACATGCTGATGTTTCTCTGGCAAACATAGCTAAAATTTGTGCAGAAAAAGGGTAAATTCATTAAAGTCAAAGCTGACTTGCACCAAGATTTGTGTAAGTCTGGAGGAGTTCTTTTAGCTTTAAGGTATGAAATAAAGCATGAGGTTGGATTGTCTGGCATGCCAATCTTCTTTCCCTCTTGAGAAACTTACTAATTGCGAGCAGGCAAATCTACTGATGTTGTAAACTTTATTTATTCACCATTGAAGTGAAATATTACAACGGAAGGAAGGAATTGTGAAAGCTAGTATGGAATATTAAGACTTCTTGTACCCTGTGTCAAGCGGCATAGAAACCGGAAGGTAGTTCTTCCGTCATTCAGGATGTGATTAATAATGTTTCATTATTTCATTCAGGAACACCTAAAACAAAGGGCTCCTGAAATGAAGGAGGTGTCTGGCATGGCATTCAAAGCTTGAATTTTCAAATGAGTTTCTGTGTTAAGATCTGAAATCCCACTAAATTTAGATGGGAATTGAGTTCTTAACCCATATATTCACTTTTGAGCAACTTGCTTATATAAAGTATGTTAATTTTCCAATTCACATAGTTTTCTGACTTTGAAGTCCCACTGAGCTTCTGGTGTCCATGCATGATGATGTATTCAAAATTATTTATCACAAACATGTCCAAATACTATGCTACGATACTATAGCATAGTCTATCTATTACCAGTTCAGCTGATGTAAATATGGTGTATATTTATTATTATTAATTGTTAGGGTGCCTAGTCTTGGTTGAACAAGATAAACCTCAAATTAATCCATTCTAGTTATTTAAAAACTGACAGGTACATTTTTGTGTTGCTTTTCTTGTAGTGGGGAAAGTGGTGCTGGAAAGACTGTAGCTGCTAAATATATCATGAGTTATATCTCCAAAATTTCAGGAGGTGGCCCTAAAGTACAGGTGAGTTGATACAGAGGAATGCTGGAACATGAGCACAGTTTAAAGATTTACTTCAGAGGTAGAGTGACAAAGGTACGTCTTGTCAGGCACTGGCAGCCAAGAGGCACTCGACTGAAGAAGTTTATGGGTGAGCAGCTAGAAATACATGCAAGCCCTCAACAGCAGATACACAACTTAAGTGAACAGTGAATTGCTTGCAGATTGCTGGACTGCCTGAGTGATGGGAGCCATAGGAGGGAAATTTACAGGCTCAGAATCATGTCTGCTAAAAGTTTTGTAGCTCTCATGCTGAACTATGTCTATAAACATTTTCTATTTTTTATAATTAAGGGGTAAAAGGTGCTTGAATTACTCTTCTTAAGCAAATTAAGAACAAAACCCAATCTCCTTATAGTAGATGTGTGGCTTTTGCCTCCTCTGTTGGCATTCTATTGAAAACTCAACTGGCTGATTACTTGTGTTAAATCTGTTGATTTGTATGCGTACATCACAGAGCCAACAACAGTGACATCATCTTGTTTTATGAGGTTATCTAGTCAAAATAGAATATCTGAAAGCTAGCTGAAACAACAAATAGTTGCTCTTGGTAATAACTATACTATCAATGTCTGCTCTATCTACTGAAACCTTTTAAATAAAGCTAATTGAGTGAATTAGCTGTAAAAATTCCCATAATGATGTTACAGTGGCATTCACTGACTGACAGGCAGTGCTAGGTATGTAGTTGCCGCTTTTATCAGTCCACTCTTTTGAGTGCTTGCTGTTATTTTTTTGCTTTATTGCAGTCTCTGTGTTGAGTATGTTCTTTCTGATCAGTTTTGTGCAACAGTGATACTGGGAACATGGCAGACAATAATTCAGTAACCAAGAGAATGATCCAGAGAAAGTATGCATTGTGCTATTTCTGGAATAAATATGATAATGATTGATAAGTAAATATTTTGCTTTACTTAGAAGATTCCAGCCTTTGTACAAAATTAAAAAAGTATTCGTAGTGATTACAGAGAAACAGTTGATGAAGTTGGTAAGTCACCATGAGTATTTCTTCTGAAATAAAATTCAGTCTTCTTTTCACAACCCAGCATGTATTGGGTTTGTTCCCAAGCTAGTATCTTGTCCATACTTTCAACTCCTAGGATCAGATAGAGACAACAGTAACCCACTTTATTGCTTTCTAAGACAGTGAGATAGCAGCACCACTGATACTGAAACAGGTTGCTGAAGCACTTGCAGATTTCTGAATTTCATGCTGTTCCTGATCTCATTCGTTGTGCTTCCAGACCCCCTAAAAGATTTAAATGTCCCTGTGTAAGAAGGAAATTGCTTCGAGTCGAGATGATGGAACGAACAGATCAATTTATTTGCTGTGTTTCTTGGCACAACAGTGAACAGGAGGGACCAGTTTTTAGCCTCAGGCATTTTGCTCAGTTTTGTAGGATTTTCCTCAGAAAACAGGAACTAGAAGCTCTGGGGGAAAAAAAAAAGAAAAGATGGTTAGATTCTATTTTTTTTATCTGATCATGAAGATTTCTTACAGATGCAGCCTCTTGCTTTTTTAATAAAAAATGTAGATGCCATGTTTTTCTAAAACATCTGTAAGAATTGAAAAAAATGTCTGATTCTCTCTCGTTTCCTAAAATTTCAGCATGTTAAAGATATTATTCTACAGTCCAACCCTTTACTGGAAGCCTTTGGGAATGCAAAAACTGTACGGAACAACAACTCCAGCAGATTTGTAAGTCCCTCTATTTCAGAGATTATTTTACTCTGCCAACTTCTGTGCTGTTACAGAGACAGTATTCAGGAGTATAATACAAACTGATTACAAAGAAGGTAAATATAAATAAACTATAAGGTGTGTTTTAAAACACTGTATGTGCTGAGAAGCCTCTTTCATTCTTCACAGGTTGTGCATTTGTTTCTGTTACAATATGTAACGGTCACAATCTATTGTGAAAATTGTTCAGTCTTAAGCAAATAACTTAGCAGCAACAAACTGGCCAGTTTATTATATGTAGTCATATATGCTTAAAAATAAATATATAAATAGATAGCTTTTTAAAAAAATGGATTGAATCATCCTTAGATTTACCAATATGTACAAAAAGTAGGAAGGAATTATTTTCAATCTGTCATTATAAAATACTCAATAGTACTATGAAATGCCTGTTCACTAGATAACATACTGTAGGTTCCATATAAAAGTTACACACAGGCTTTACAGATCAGAGATGCGTTCTGCGGACAATGTGAGTGTTAATGCAATTAATGTCTCCCTGAAGGAAAAAGATAATTGCTTTACCTTGCTTCCAAGCATTGCGCTATGTTTGATGATGGTCATAAATCTGTTAAATATACTTCCCATATATATGTGAGCCTTATGGTTTTCTTTATACTACACAAGAGTCTCAGCAGTAAAAAGAAGCCAGTGACTTCCTTTCTGCATTTCATTAACCCATGACATATTGTCCCGAGTCTTGTGCTGTGTAAATGCAGAAAGAAAGAAAGGTGATAGTTCAAGAATCTAGGCTTAGGTTGTACCTCGAGGCAGCTGTGTCACTGCATCCATAAAGATTAAATATCCTAGTAACCTTCCTTGAGATACCGTACAAGTGCATGATTTCACATTTGTACTTACTAATCACTCAACAGCTTTCATTATTTATTGCAGGGGAAATACTTTGAAATCCAGTTCAGCCCAGGTGGAGAACCAGATGGAGGGAAAATCTCCAACTTCCTACTGGAAAAATCCAGAGTTGTAATGAGGAATCCTGGAGAGAGGAGTTTTCACATTTTTTACCAGGTCAGAATTGTATAGGTGCTTTCTGAGTGATTGAAAATAACTAAGACCAGTTTTTCCTTTTGCTTGAGAAGTTGTTCCTAACCCAGTGAGATTACTGAATGCATACTCAGGGAGGTCATCTGGATATCACTGGAAAGTTTGATAGCATGTTAAGACACCATCTAACATAGGTCTTTCAGCTCCAGCACAAAAGTACTTCTGTATTTCAAAGGCTGTGTTTGTAAACTCCCATATGTGAACTCCCATGTGGGCAAGTCCAGTAAAATATAATAGAAAATGAGAACTGTCAGGTAGATTTCTTTTTAAACTGGCCTACATAATTATACCTTCTGCTCTGGAATTCCATAGCACAGCTGTGAAAGAGAGATTTGACTCTCAGGTGTTTCAGGCATTGTGGATAATATCTATTTGTTGAGTCCTCCAAGCATCCCTGCTTTTTTTGTGTTTCAAAAGGCTTTTCTGGCCTTCACTGGTCATTGACATGTGTTCCTTATCTGCTGAAGTGCCATTGGTCAAGCTTGACAAAACTAGAGTAAAGACAGTGCATTGTAAGTGACTGTAACCAGCTTCACATAGAGTTGAAGTGCCTTTGCCAGCACAAAAAGCTGAGTTGGAGCTGGAATTGCTCCAGGAGCTTTGTGTGCTTGTCTTCTGAGGTATGTGAACAATTTGCACTATCCTGCTTATTTTTCTTTGTCTCAGAGAAGTTTTTTGACACAAGAGTTAAAAGACTTTTTTTTTTTAATTTATTTTTTAATTTTTGAATGTTGTTTTGAATGGTCTCTTCTGAGGTTAATTTCTTCATTCCTTCCTGTTGCAGCCATGTCTATGCACATCTGCATAGACTTTACATAGGCCTGAAGAGCATCTCCTCTGGCATCACAGAATACAAGAAACATTTTTTAACTACTCTGTTATTTATTCTTGCTCCTGTTGGCCTAAGTGATGCAGAGGGGTGTTACTTGAGCCATACTTCAAATTGAGATGGTATTGGAGCAGTTCAAAACTTGCTCATATGCCGTAGTGGGCATGAAGGATACCTGGCCTCACAAGTAATGCTTTCTTAGTATGTTCTTTCAAGTCTGCCTACCTTTCAGTAGGCATGGAAAACATGTTGCTCCTGAGGATTTAGGTAATACATTGCACATTGGAAATCCTGCTTTGACTTATATTTATGAGGTAAAGATAATGGAAGGCATTCAAGTCAGTCACAGTTTTTGATTTTTATTAGATGTGGAAGTTAGAACTAGATCACTTATGGGAATGGGAATGAAAGTCTGGTCTTCTGGGCTAAACAATTAGAAAACAAATGAAGGGATATGTACATGGCACAGCACCAGCTGTACCTTTCCCAGGAATTTCAGGCTCAGTCACCTGTTTCCAACCCGCCTCACCTCTGCTGAACATCATTGTATGATACCTAATTTGGGGATTTTTGTTCTGCAGCTAATTGAAGGGGCCTCCTCAGAACAAAAAAGCAGTCTTGGCATTACCAGTATGGACTACTATTACTATCTGAGTCTCTCCGGGTCCTACAAGGTTGATGACATCAATGACAAATCAGATTTCCAGGAAACACTGGTGAGTTTTTTTACTCTCTGATTTGCATCGTGGTGGATGTATGTTCACTGTCCATTTGTAGCAAAGACACTGATGTATTAATGTGGGAATGAGAAATTAATGGTGATATAACTTATTATATTTTACCTTGAGGGTGAGGCGTGTTACCCTGAAGAGGTCCTATGTTGCCGCCGAACAATGTGGAGAAGATAGATAGTTTTTATGGAAAGGCACTTTGTTTTCTGTTTGTTATTTTCCAGACGGATGCAAATTTAATGAAATTTAATTGAGTGCTGTATGAAAAAATGTGAAAATGCAAAGAGAGTGAGGAACTTCCATTAGAAGAAAATATAAAAAAGTGCCCTGCTTTAGCTGAATTCTTAGTGTTGACTGATCTTCCACATCTATTTAAAACAGTGCAAGTGAAAGGCTGGAGAAAGGGACTTGGAAAGCGTAGATCAGGGATCTTTACGAAGTGCTGTAGCCAATTCATTGTGTGACCTTTATGCAAGTCATATCAACTTGTTGGTCTCCTCTTACAGAAATTTACTCTAAAATAAGCATATTAACACATTTATATATGTAGCACATTTAAAGGCCTCAAAAAAAAATAGTTACTCTCATATCCTAGCTGATGTATTTTTTAGTAAAAAGTCAGCTGAGAAGAGATTCTGTCGGTCACCATGTAGTCTAGACTCCAAGACCCAACGTTGTTGTGGATTATTTTCCGTTAAGTGCCGGAAATTCATATCTTAAGCCAGACTGTGCTGCTTTTTAGAGTCATTCAGTACAGCTTCAAAGTTCTTCATCTCAGTAGATAAACTACCTGTGCAGAAGTAATAAAATCACTGTGTCTATGCTCATTCTTTTCGATTTTGCAGTGAAACTACTTACTTTTGGTGTGACACTAAGAGCAGGTATTAATTTTTCCATACTTGAATTTGCTAACACATCTTCTAAATGGTGTAGATGCTTCTGTACTTAATTTTTTAAAAATGACAAAAATGCTGAAGTAGGACATCTGGTACCTTTTGAAACTTCAGTGCAGGTTGTAATGAAATTTGCCTTAGGTATTTGAAAACCTCAAATTTTTAACATAAAATTTTAAAAGAACTTCTATGACAAGAGTCATTGAACAGATTATTTGACCGATTAATTTTTTTTTCTTTCTTCTTCTTCCCAGCATGCAATGAGTGTGATTGGGATCTTTGCAGAGGAACAAGCATTGGTGCTGCAGATAGTAGCAGGAATACTGCATTTGGGAAACATCAGCTTCAAAGAAGTTGGCAACTATGCAGGAGTGGAGAGTGAGGAGTGTAAGTACCTCCGGAAACTGTTAGAGAAGTAGCGATGAGCGGAAACCCAGATGGCGTAAAGCGAACTACAATCTTGAGCTGCTTATCCAAACATGGTGCATCATTTCTCATAATGCGAGGCTGCTAATGTAGATTCTTTTTCAAAACCAATGGTACTGAGGCCCCTGTTTTGTCTTTTATAATGCCACTGACTTAACAGGAGTGTAGTTTTGCATTTTGAATTTAAGAAATTCTTTTCCAGCATTTGAGTGTGAAATGATAGAAATAGTGAGAAATGCTTTCAAGCAAACTTGAACTCTGCTCCTTTCAATGCATCAGCATGTGTTCATAAAAACACCCATTTCTCATGTGATTTGTCTGACCTCGCTGCCATGTGAAAGCAGCTACCAACTTGTGGAGTATCTCCAGTCTCAGGTATACAGTCAGCACTCAGGTGCATATATATATATATATACACACATATATATATACTGTGTAACTGTTTCCTTACTATTTCCTTATCCACACTGCATTGTCCTTGCATCCTTCACCTCTTCCTGCTGTTTTAGGGCAGCTGAGCCCCATAGAATCATAGAGTGGTTTGGGTTGGAAGGGACCTTTAAAGGTCATTTAGTCCCCCACCCCTGCAGCAAGGAGGGACATCTGCAACTAGAGTGCAGGTTGCTCAGAGCCCCATCCAGCCTCACCTGGAATGTTTCCAGGGGTGGGGCATCAGCCACCTCTCTGGGCAACCTGGGCCAGGGGCTCACAACCCTCAGTATAACAAATTTCTTCCTTTAGGCAGATGAGACAGATACAGAGCGTGTTGCATCAAAAAGCCAAAAACTGAAAAGCATGAGTTGAAAATCAGTTGGTAAATGTGAATTTATTTCTATGGTGAGCCCTGTACACTATGTTTCTCTTGCTCACTGGGACAGAAATATATAATACATTGAAAAAAATAGCAGATAGAATGAATACAGAACTTACTAACATACTGCATTTTAAAGAAGCCAGAGAAGAATTAGCAAATGTCCAGTTTGCTAAACTTTCTGCATTATGAAGTTGAAAGCTGGGTTCATGTCTCTTTCCATTAAACCTCCTGCCAGTTTACTATTTGCCCTTACCAATTAAATAGTAAAGCATTTATAGCCTGGATAACCACAGAAGATAAAACACAATGAAAGACTTCTGATAAGTCATGCTGTAAGTCTGAAGTAATGAAAGTTTTAAGAATTTGGTCAATAGTGTTCTTGTTATTACATAGCCAATCACAGGAAAACATGCAAAGGCCATTCTCTAAGACACCAAAAACTCTAGTCTCTGAGTCAGAATCAAATCTATACAGACCATTCTTGACAGACATTTAGACAAACACTTCTTTAAAACTGACGGTGATTACTGTCGGTTACAGCGCTTGATTGTATTAATTGCTGCAAAAAGTATTCTCATTATTTATTCTAAATCTCCCATGTCGCAAATCGTGCCACACTACTTGTCCTCTCCTGGATGCAGAAAACAATTTAAACTGTCCCTCTTTACATTTGTATTGTACTGAAAGATGTGGTTTACACTTTTTGAAAGCCAGTGAAGTGAACCTAGTCCTTTTCAGCTTTCTTCATAGATTGTGTTTATTCCGCAGAATGCTATTGATCGCTCTTTGGGGATCATTTTTTCAATTATGTGCATATCCTGCTTTATAGTAATTTCTAGACAGTAACTCCATGGTCTTTAACTAGGGAAAATGATCAGGCATCTTAAGAACGTGAAGTTGTATCCTAGGAACGTTCCTTGCAGTGCTTTTCTTGTCCACCATTTCCTTCACCCAGTATGTTTCTTTGACTAAACCTTAGCAGCAGCACTGAGCACTGAGAAGGAGGGGTTTCCAAGGTATGCATGGTGGTTCTTACCATCTTACTATCTTCATAAATTCTTACAGTAGTATCGGCTAAATACATATTCTGGCAGCTTTACAGTATATGTGAGCATATTTGGTCTAAAATTACCTACATTCCTTTCCATTTTAAAGCATATGACATTTGACTTTCTCATGTACTCTTCAACCTTAGTTCCCAGTGAGTTACCAGAGGTGTTGCCAGTGATGCAGCTCTGGTTAGTTCTGTGGTTCCTAACACCCCAGGGTAAATTTGGATAAGAAGTCAGACTGCAGAAAGCTGGTGGCTATTTGTAGTTTTAAAAATAATTTTGGATTAATGTACTGAAGGGTTTAGCAAAATCCTGCTGTGACGTTACAGATTTGTAAAGAACAAGTGGCTGCTGCCTTAGTGATTATTTTACATCCTCCTCATATGCGTAAAGTAGATCTGAAAGCAGTGGAACATGGAGGAAACACTGTTAGAGGATTACGTAGTTCAGTGAAGGTGCAACAGCAACTCCAAGAGCTGCCCTTGGGAGCTATTTCCATGTGTGTTCAAGCCATTTCTCTTTCTACATTCCTTAAGGTGCGTGACACCTGCAGCTAACATCTGCACCATGTGCTAAGAGTGCAAAGAAAACTAGGCTTGTGTCTGCTCACTGCACAGATGTCTTTTTCTGCTTTACTTTTAAACAAGGGAAATCAGAACTTGCGAAGTACTCGCAGAATAAGGGATTAAAGCCCCCAAATAAATGGCAAGGCAATTGAAAACGTTTTTGCAATATCTTAACTTAGAAGAAGAAAGGGAAAGAATATTAGGAAGCAGATAGCATATTCTTTATTACATTTTAAACATTTCATGTTTATGTCTTTGTCAAGACTTTTCTTTCGTGTCAATTTTATTTAATGCGTGAGCTTCAATGTTTTATTTCCATCTCCTTCAAGAGTGATTTGTTTGAACCACAAAGTTAAAAACTATGACCTAAGCCAGTTTATATGTTTGAGGGACTGAAGGTACACAAATAGCTGTCTATTTTACTTCTTAATTGAAATCCCTGTAAGTAAAGACTTGAAAACGTCCTTGGGGAGTTTAGGGAAATTTTAAAGAGATAAATCCCTC